>JANHFR010006551.1:6711-18897 GCA_032468015.1 Mimophis mahfalensis | reverse complement strand
CACCCATCTTACCCCCCCCCCCCCTCTCTCTCTCATCATCATCTACAAAGTTGTTTAAGAGATTTACAAAGATTAAGAGATTTACACACAGACACACACAGATGGATTTTCCCACCCTACAAATCTTCCTATATCTATCTGTGGGCCAATAGGCAGTAGTATTATTATCCAATTGGCAGCCTACTTGAAAAAATATTGATTGGCCCAATCTACTTGAAGGCCATATGGAGCTGTGTTGGCTAATGATGAATCTACCTGCCCCAAACCGGGTTGGTTTTCATCAAACATGAAACACTTCTGGGGTGGCATGATGGGAGCAAGCAGCTGTGGCTTCTGGGCTTTTTCCTCTGGCAAGCATTTGCCTGTAGAGGCTTTCAAGTTGTGCTTCTCTCAGTCCAAAGAAGCTGCTTGCTGAATTTCATTCAGCAGCTGAATGAAATTCTGATAAATTATGAAAGTCCTGAAGATCTCTGTATCTGTTCCCAGCGATATCTTTACTAGCTGTTTATTTATTGTTTTCCTGGTACAGGTGGGAAGGAGTCTGATTAGATATTCTTCCACAGAATTGTCTTTAATATCTCACTTTTATTGTCTTTTTATGTAAAAATATTTGGTGAATCTCTTCACCACAACCCCTGACAAAAGGCTGATAAAATCATTAAAACTTTGAAATAAATGCCTGTGTATTGTTCTTTTTTCCCAGCATGATGACTAAGCAATACATTTCCTTCACCTTCAAACAATTGGATTATATGATATGCTTGTTGCATTCTGTGCAAACCCTCTATTATTAAGAGATATTCAGGACTTTACTATTGTTGTGGCTCGGCAGCGGCCAGCAGAGTTGGCAACTGCTTCAGACAGTGAAGAGGTTGGGGAGGAACATGGCCAGGCTTGGACTTGAGGGAAGGCTCAGACAAAGGCTCTGTGTCTGAGACAGTGATGGGGCCAGGGCTGTCTGCCAGCTATCAGTTTTCTTCTGCATCAGATAGTAGCGAGACAGAACAGCTGGAGCCAATTATCAGTGTGCTTGCATGCAGAGCTGCCCAGAGGCAAGAACAGAGGAAACTAAGGGGCCATTGTGAGAGTATGCCCACAGGTGATTGCTGAATGGCCACTCTCTTGAGGCATAAAAAGGAGTGAAAGGGAATGTTCTTTGCAGGAAACAACTTTGTTTAAACTCCTTGTCAAAGAGCCCTCTTCCTGATTTGGTACTGTGAGTTGTGTGTGTGTCAAGTGTGTCTGCCTTTATCTGCCTGGCAGCTATCCCAGACCACTTTTCCTAGCTATAATTACAGACACGGATAGTTGAGACATTCTCTGTTCTGTTAATAAAATGGTTTTTGCTTTCAAGAGCTGGCTTTGGGTGTGCGTGGAAAGCTTAGGTCAGAACAACAATTGGACGGCTTTATCATTCTCTGCAAAATTTCTACTGGAGTAATAATAAATAACAACAGCTTAAAATGTGTCTCTATTGGAGAAAAAATGGCACTCCGCAGATTTCATCCTGTGTGGGATATTACAGAAATAACTTACAGGTTTTCCTGCCCATTCTAGGTACCTCCTGGCCGGATCTTACTGTTCATGGACATCCCACTTTTGACTTGTTTTGTTAACAACAGCAATAACAAAAAAATGGTAATGGAAATTCTGAGAGTCATTTTAAACCAGCATCTTCTGAAAATATTTATGGCTCATGGATTGAAGCTTATTTTCTGCTAATATTCTTTTTAAAGTTTAGCTCTGGCCTGAGAGTGACTTAGTTTTTTGGACTAGCAGCTTGTAATTTGAGTTTTTAATTAACTGGTCCTTACACTTTGAAATTGACACATTCAAATGAAGGTACTATATACATGAACATTCTATACCTCATAAGTATATAATGAAACAAAAGCACAGTTTGGAGGCTGATCAGTCATCTGTTGATTGGACAGAATTCTCATCTAAATCTGGACCTAAAGGAATCTACTGTGTGATTCTACTACAGAGAAATGAGCCTGAGAAGTTGAAAACTTCCATAGACGAAGAACCAGTTGGAGACCAGGTTCCTCTAACTCCTGTGAAATACTTCCTTTAAGAAATAGAAGCCAATAATAGAATAGACTAAATCAGAAGCTAGATCGTCTACCGTAGTTACATATGCATGAGCCTAAGTCCCGCTCAGTTGTCTGTGTGCTGCAGAGAAGTTTGCTGTGAAGAAGGTGGAAGAAGTCAGTATGGAGGAGGGGGTCAACCTATTCTCCAAAGCCCCTGAAGGCAGGACAAGAAGCAGTGGATGGAAACTAATCAAGGAGAGAACCAACCTAGAACTAAGGAGGAATTTCCTGACATTAAGGACCATTAATCCGTGGAACGACTTGCCTCCAGAAGTTGTGGGTGCTCCCTCGTTTTCAGGAAAAGATTGGAGAATCATTTAGAATAGAATACTTTATTGGTCAAGTGTGATTAGACACACAAGGAATTTGTCTCCGGTACAGTAGCTCTCAGTGTACATGCCAAGTAACAACATCAACATCATCATCATCTTCATCTTCAGCATCTTCATCATGCTAATAAGAGGGGGAAGTAAGGAAGATAATAATAAGGATAAGTGAGGCTACTATCAAACTACATGGGTAAATCTACATAGACATTAGACAGCACTGTGAGAATTAGGTGTTCAGCAGATTTCTCCCAAATGATATAGGGCAGGGGTGTTAAACTTGATTTCATTGAGGGCAGCATCAGTGTTGTGTTTGATCTCAGGGGCCTGGGTGGGCATGGTCAGGGTTGGCGTGGGCAGCTTGACATCATGTTGGGGGCACCTGTAGTGGCCTGAGTGCTCTGCCAGTGAAAATGGGCTTCCAAGCTCCCTTTTCTGTTGCCACGGCCTCCTGCAACCCTCTGCTAGTGAAAATGAATCCCGGGAGGGCCGAAATTCATTTCCACTAGCAGAGGCACCATGGGCCAGTCCTTTGCTGTCTCCAGAGTGGCTGCATGGGCCAGATCCAGCCCCAGGCCTTGAGTTTGACACCCCTGGTATAGAGTCTCCAGCTTGAGCAGGGGTTGGGGCTAAAAGACTTCCAGGGTCCCTTCCAACTCTGATATTCTGTAAGGTCACTTCGCTTCTGAAGATGTCAGTCTGCTGGCTGATCATCAGAATACCAGAAAATTAGATTGCGGCCATTCAGACGGAAACTCATCATCATTTGATTGACGTTGAATGCAAAAGCCTATACCAGTTTCAATCCTGAATGTGTTATCATCTACACATTTATAGCACTTCTGCTCCATTCTTTGATGCCAGTCAGTAGAAGAAAGGTACACAGTTGGGACAAGGACAGAAATCCAGTGATTAATGTGAAACGAGGCTATCTGCCTTGGAACAAAGTACCTGTGCCTTAGAGAGGAAAATGAGATTTCTCTGCCGCAGCCCATGTCTTATAAAGCTGGGCCTCTAAAACTCACCACAATCTGCCTATTCGGCTGCTAGAGGGCCATATGTTCTTGGTTGTCATTCTCCAGAAATTATTCACAAGTCTACAATTAAAATCCTGGGGTCCAACCAGGACCACCCTCTGGGACTTTATCTCTCGGAGCTTTAAAGGCCTTGGAAGTCCAGCTTCAAGATGCTGTTGGAAAACAGGAGGATTAAAGCTGTAGCCAAAGAACTCGGCTGCTGGTTTGTTTATTATTGGGTTCCTGGAAGATGAGATGAGACAGATAAGCAGTGAGACAGTGAGGGAGAAGTTCAAGAAAACAGCCATAAACCCAGCATGAAGCAGAGATAGCCAAGAGGAACACCAACAAGGTCTTTCTGAAACAAGGACGCATGATGTCAACACAAATAAATCAGCATAAATAATTCACTGGGCTTACAACAATAGAAGAATTTTGTGGCATGAGCCAGAAATGGGCAAGCTACATCCAACAACCCTTGGCAATGACTTGGATTGCCCAGCTGATAACTGCTTTTGCTCATTTCTGCCCAAAGCTGATTGACGGGCTTCCAAGGAGTGCGGTTAATCTGGAAAATGCTCTTCCCCAGCACAATAGCACACATTTCTCAGCAGTCCACCGACCAACAGATTGAAGCCTGCCAGGAACTGCGTACTATTGTGTTGGAGAAACCCTGTGGAATAATGCTATTTCTAAATAATTCCTATTTAGCGGGAAGCACAAAAGCTCTACTTCTTTTGGTGTTGGTATATCTCTAGATGTGCAGAAGGCTTCTCCTTCCCTCTGCAGATATCCTGCGGCAGGATGTGGCTGAAGAAATCTGCAGAAGTATTGTGGGGAGAGAGGAAGAGAACCTTTTCCTTTTCTGTGTGTGTGTGTGTGTGTGTGTGTGTGTGTGTGTGTGTTTCAAGCATGCCAGTCCTGACCTCTGACTTGACAATCTCGAGATGAAAAAAATGGCCTATCCTTACACTACAATGCACCTTTGTTCATAATTGTGGAAACCATAGAACTGCCAGAAAACCAAAAACAAAACGCCCCCCCCCCGCCCCCAATCTCTTCTGTAATAGAAACAGACATTTGTTTTCTTGGCATAAAAATAGTTACTAGATCCAGATCTCAGTTTATCGCAATCAGTTTATTGGCGTTACCTTCCTGGTTTCTGCTGCAGAACAGCCAGGAGAAGGTAAGAAACTTTGCTTCTGATTTTGGTCAACCAGGTTAAAGTTGCCGCTGAACTGGAAACCTCAGCTAATCTCAATGTAACTCTGGTTTCTTGACACCAGATAATTTCATACTTCGTGATTGAAATGGGTTATTTTCAAATAAATCATAATTAAAAACAACTACAAACAAAGAATTTAAGCAACACACACGCACACACACACACACACACACACACACACACACCCCTTTATCTTTATCTTTTTGGCTTGACCAAAAGAGAAGACAGAAGGGAGGACAGAAGCTAGGGAAAAGGCCATGAAACCATAATTTATCTCAATATCCAAAAGTTTGGTTTCTTCAGAGCCCTACTAATTGATCACTTACATGGAATGCCATCACAGCTTATTTGAGATAGTTTGTTCAAGATGATACCACACTGAATGACTTCAGAGATTATTGCGGGGGTACATTTCACAGTTTTTGTTATGTGTTAAGTACCATATTATTTACGGAGCATTTTTTGTTGTACAAAAGTATGGTGATTTCCTTGTGCTTTGCTTTTTTGTTTTTAAAAATAATGTTAGTATAGAAAAGCCAGTTTTGATGAAAATCTATGAGAGATCTTATCTGCAAAAAAAAAAAAAAAAGCCTTTGATCTGTCCACTTCAATTATCTTTTTCTGCAGTCTAAGTCTCGCTATGCTATAGGCTTTTTCCCCCCATGGATGGCCATCAAATAAAAATGCAAATATGCCTTTCTGTTTATTAAAGAACGCAAGACTTTTTCGACAAAAGAAATGAAGGATTTAAAACACACGTTTTATATTGTCAGTCACTTTCTGATACTATCTTTTATCTCTCTAATAAAAGATCTATCACTACATAAGAATGATGAGGATGAGAATGACAATGATCACTTTTATTTCAACAATATTTCAACAATCTTTTGTAATAACCATAGCACTATTCATTCATTCAAAATGCACTTGTGAAGTGAGCCAGTTGTTAGACCAGTAGGAACGCACCCCTGGTCCGACGTCTCTTAGTTCAACCCCCTGCTCAGGCAGGAGATCCTATACCATTCCAGACAAATGGCTGTTCAATCTCTTTCTAAAAACCTCCAGTGATGGAGCACCCACAACTTCCAGAGGTGAGCCATTCCAATGATTAATTGTTCTCGCTGCCAGGAATTTCTTTTTAATTCTTAGAACTTAGTTCTAAAATCTGTCTTTAATGACCTTCCACCCATTACTTCTTGTCCTGCCCTCAGATGCTTTGGAAACTGGGTTGACCCCCCCACTTTTCTGTGAGACCCCCCCTCAAGTACTGGAACATGGCTATCATATCCCCCCTAGTCCTTGATCTGCCCTTCTTCCTTTTCCGAACAGGTTGAACCACCTGTCATTTGCAGAAGGCAAGTATGATTGACATGGCCCTCAGCCTGTCCCTAGCTCACCAGAAAGATGACTTCTACCCGAATGTTTTCACTTCATAATGGAAGTAGTTCTTTCTCCTCTGCTGATGCAAGCAGGACAGTCCAGTCCATTTACTCTGCTTCATTTTGACAGATAATTGCATTCCAGTTGGCTGGTGGGTGCAGGCATAACGCTCAGTCCCTGTTCTCTGCCTCTGATGGCCATTTCATACTGGGCTACTTGGCTGAATGGCAGTGGAAAGGCCTTCATAGGGGATTTTTGTTTGTGTGTTTGTTTCTAAGCCACAAGACTAGAAACCAGGAGACTGGGAATTGAAGCCCTGCCTTAGGCATGAAAAATCAGCTGGGTGACTTTAGGTCAGTCATTCTCTCATCCCAACCGAACCCATCTCAGAGGGTTGTTGTGGGTGGGAAAAAGAAGAACGAAAGTGACTTAGATATGTTTGCCACCTTTAGTTATTTACTGTATAAGCAAAAATAAAGGTGGGATAAAAGTCAAATAAATAAAATAACAATACAATTCAGAGTGAATTTTGGGGGTTTTAAACTTTAAATTGGATTTTTAAATTTATTGTGAAATTGATTTTATGTTTATTGGGGTCTGTTATTGGTTTAATTCTTTTTTAAATTTTGTATTTGCTGTTTTTATTTGTTGTGAGCTGCCCTGAGCCCCTCGGGAATAGGGCGGCATATAAGTCCCAATAAACTTGAAACTTGAAACTTGAAAAATGAAACGCAGGCCATTCCACCCCCCTCCTTTTAATTGACAAGAGAACTGTCAGTTTTCTCCTTCTAGCTCAAGTGGCAAGGAAAACTGCAAAACTTGTTATTTGTTTCCCCATTTAGATGGGACAAGTCAGAGAAGCTGTACTTTCCTCAACAAGAATGCCCAGAGAACAGAAGTCACTGTTGTTGTTTTTTCTGGCGGAGGTGAGAAGGGGAAGGAAGCAGGGGGACCCACCAGTTGGAGTCCTGTGTTTACTTGCCAGACAGAATCCCTGCCCGTCATTGTAGCTGAAGTGGAAGAAGGAATTGAAAGTTGGAAAAGAAATCTCCAGCCACCTTCATTTACAGATGGTTTTCACACAAGAGACAAGCAGCTAAAGGCTGCAGTGCAAAAAAGTCCCTAGTTGGGAAAACCCTAAAGCAGCCCTTCTTTTTCCTGTGATTAACTTGAGATGGACAATTCTTAGTGTCTCTTTCTTCGTCATCATGTAGTTCTGAGAAATAGCTTGGTGTCATTAGAAGCACTTGAAACGTGTGTCTGACTTGCCCCATCTAAATGGTATCCTTTGCCGGGACTACTGTTGATGAGAGGCCAACTATCAGAAATTTGGGATAGGGAATGACAATGGCTGTTGGAAGACAGACTTGTGTTATGCCTCTCTGGGGCCACCCTAGGCTTGTCTGGTGCCTACAGGTGTGTTAGAGCAGGGCTCTCCAAACTTGGCAATTTTAAGACTTGTGGACTTCAGCTCCTACAATTCCTTAGAAAGCATGGCTGGCTGAGGAATTCTGGGAGTTGAAGTCCACAAGTCTTAGACATAGAATACCAGAGTTGAAAGGGATCTTGCAGGTCTTCTAGGTTAAATTATTTGAGGTGACGGATCTTTGAGGTGCTCCTGAAGAAAAGAAGAAGCTGGGAAGCAGATGCTTAAAAAAATCGCATGTAATTTATTAAAAAAAAAATAAAGCAAGTATAAAAGAGTAAAAGTGGCTGATTGTAGTTCTTAAGTAGGTGGGATTGGACATGCAGCTTGCATGTCTGATCCCCTTAAGAGCATGGTCCAAAAAGCAAATTGGACCACACAGGACTGTGTGCAGGGGTCTGGAGACCCCTCTTCCACCAATGGGTGGCATGGGGCTCCAAAGCCCCCATCTGGTGATCAGGTGGGGGTACTGCCATGGCTGGCACACTTTTATGTAACCTTCTAGCCCAACCCCCTGCCAGTACAGGACACCTTATACTATTTCAGACAAATGGCTTTCCAGAGTCTTAAAAGCCTTCAGTGATGGAGCACTCACAACTTCTGAAGGCAAACAATTCCATTGGTTGATTGTTCTCGCCATTAGGAAATTTCTCCTTAGTTCTAGATTGTTTCTCTCTTTGATTTGTTTCCAACCATTGTTTCTTGTTCTGCTTTCTGGTGTGTTGGAAAATACTCATCTTTGTGGCAGCCCCTCAGTTACTGCAACACTGCTAAAGTTTAAACATTGCCTTAAAATTTGCCAAATTTGGAGAGCCCTGTGTTAGAGGACCTGTTCAGTCCAGCATTTGTAAGAAGACTTACTTATTTGCCCAAGAGATTGTCATGAAGTGGGGGAAATATCTTGTGCTTTGCTTCAGCAGGGTTAGAGTTAAAGTTAGGGTTAAGATTCCTTAAAGTCAGGCCCAAAAACTGACCTCAGGGTGAGAGATGGGATGAGAGTTAAGATTGGGTTACTTGCAGAGATGGTAGGCCTGGCTGGTTCAGCAGAATATGGCCCATGTATAATTCATAGGAGATTGAATTAATGCATATTCATTGCCCTATTTTCACTCACTCATTTGCTCTACTTAAGCAGTAATGCAGAAGTATGTTAGCATCTTTGCCATATCTGAGAGCCTTTGCTTTCCAGCTAGTCTCCTCCTAACACAGTGGTGTTAAACTCACATTGTCATGGCGGCATCACGTGACATATCAGGACATTCCCCCCCTTCTCTAAACCAGGTGTGGGCATGGCCAGCAAGTGATGCATCCGGCCCACAGGCTGGGAGTTTGACAGCCCTGTCCTAACATGTTTATTTAAAAACACACGCACACACACACACATTTACCAGTGTTTTCACTTATATGGAAGCTTCTATGTGTAGAAAATATGTAGTGTTTGATCTTATATGAAGTTCTCCTGATATGAACTGTACCCAGAAAATAATGCTTCTGTATGAATTAAGAAGTTGCATATCAGTAAGCTGATTTGGCTAAATTTATCCAAGGAGAAGGGAAAATATCTGGTAATTTCTAAAGAGCAACTTTAAAATGGAAGCGCAGGAAGTCAAGGGGATTGAATGCTAGGACTGGGCAGTACTTTAGAGTTTATTCCTAAAAAAATACTTCGGGGTTAGTCACACCTAACTGTAACTCTTTTAAAGCACATAACTGTTTCCCCTGATTGTTCTTTTTAAAAAAAGGGGTACTGAATTTTTAGAAATGGAAAGATTTTATGGATTTTATTTGATAAAAGCAAAATAAATAGAATAAAACCTTGGAAGAAAGAAGTCTGTGTATTATGTTTAAAAGGAGAAGAAAGAAGAGTCATAAACCAACTTGGAATAAAAAGAAAATTGAGAGCTGTCAGAAGTGGAGGATGGCAACCTGCTGTTTTCATTGTCAACCTGATGTGGGATGTAGTTGTGTATGAAAAGGGAATTATAGTGATTATGGTGGCAGGTACACACCTTTTTTCATAACTTAATCAGCATCCCTTATTGGCATGTTGACTTCTCCAAAATACAAAGACTCTAAACCATTTTTGAAAGCATGAAGTGTTGTCAAATTCATTCCAGAACAAAAAGGTTTTAGTTTGCGCAGCACATTAACTCCCAAGAACCCTAACATTAGTCAGATTTAGTATGTTATTTGAATACATTTGCTTAGTCTTCATCCAATCTGGTAAAATGTGTTTCTGCAAATACAGGAATGGACCTGTAATGTACCGTAAATTTTGGACCATAAGACTCACTTTCCCCCCCAAAAAAGTGGAGGGGAAATGAGGGCGCGTCTAATGGTACGAATGCTGTCCAGCGCACGCACAAGCGGGGGCAAGCCATGCTGGCTCTCTCAGAACGACAGAGCTAAATATTTTAGTATACCGGTATTATTTGGTTCAGAATATTTTTTTCTTGTTTTCCTGCTCTAAAAACTGGGTGCATCTTATGGTCAGGTGCGTCTTATGGTCCGAAAAATACGGTAACCAATCACATTTTTGCTTGTTGGGTGAACTCATCTTCTGTCTTGGACAAGGTTCAGCAGCTTAAAGGACACCGAGAAAGTTGTCAGGGCCACAGGGTTTTGTGCATTCAAGATTTTGATCTATGTTTGCCACATGGATAAAATATTAACTTTTTAAAAAATCATTCTCACCTCTTTGGATGGTCCATGTCTTCCTCAATCTCAGGTCCTCTACCAGAGGTCTGGGAGTTTGAGGATTCTGTGCAAGATCTTGGCTGTTCCTAGCACTGTAGTCTTCTGGGCAGAAAGATGTGGTTCCTGGGCTCCATTGGAGCTACTCTCCCAACGTAGGAGGCACAGCCCCAACTGTTCCTACCACCACTTTCGGCCAATTTGGCCTTTTCCTCTCATATCCTGTCTAGTTCCTCCTTCTTCAGTTGCTCATTTCACTCTTATAGATGTGAACATGCTCTACGTAAGACTTCAAGGGATTGGATCTTGCCACACTACATTTACAGTTCTGAACAGACCCAGAGACAGAGCCCATAAGATATCGAAGGAGGGAGCTATGTGCAAATTGGTTTGACCCTTTTCTACCTGGTTGCAACCCCATTGCAAGTGTCTTTTTTTTAAAAAGAGAGACTCACCTATCAATCCACATGTCTAAGAGCAACTTGTTTTTGCTTTCGGAAATCATAGTGCTTTGGGCAAGCACTGCTCTGCTTGATTAAAGCAGATTGATGTGTCCACAGTCATAAATATTCTATCTTTCCTTGCATAATGAGAGATAGCAGAGGCTTTCTGTCCTGTGATTCTTATCTGCCCTGTCCTCACCTCCCCACCTTATCTTTTCACAATAGGTTTTCTTCAGTTTTCTTCTTGTGTTCTGCATTGCAACACTGTCTGAAATTATGCTGGTAGAATATGAAGGCAAGGACAGTTCTAGGTCAGTGATGGCTAACCTTTTCAACACCAAGTGCCCAAAGTGTGCATGCACATGTGCAAATGCATGCGCTCTCCCTCAAACCCCCAAAATACTATCTGCGTGCGTCCCCCCACGCATACACACACATCCCCTGCATGCGCCCTGCCCCCCACACATGCGCCTTGCTCCTGCACACATGCCCTGCCCCCCATGCATGCGTGGCAGAGACCTGAAGACCAGCTGGCAGGTGGGAGGCATGTGTGCATGTGTGGCGGAGCTGAGCTGGGGCAACAGCTCACATGGTTCACCATCATGGTTCTAGGTGCTTCCTACTAGTCTAATTTTAGTAAGACAGCTCCCTGGACTCAGGTGGCAAATGGCTTCAGTGACAGATCTGGAGGGAATTCTGCCTTTTGACCCAACAATTATTTGTTCTGTAATGAACTCTGATCTGCATTTGACCTATAGAAAAGTATTAAAATGGAACTGTAAATCTTTCCAGTCATTCCCCATTAAGCTGAATAAGCCCAGTGACATCAGGAGCTCGCTAAAGCTTCAAGTCCTGAAAGGAACTGCTTTTACATTTTAATATTATGCAAAATCAATGAATCAAAATCTGTACCAATTCCAAATATTCATTTTTTGTAGCTCTGTTGTTACTGGCAGTATAGATCAGACTTAAAACACAGCTGTTTTTAAAAAGACCGGATTTACAAGAACCTATAGTGTCCTTCCCTACCATAAAAAAACTGTTTATGACTTTGGAGCTGCACAGAGATTTATATTTGTGCTTTGCTTCTTTAACAGGCATGGGTAAAAAGAAATTGATTCTCTCCCCTGCCCCCGCAATTTCTTTTATAATATAGGAAAACAAGCTGTTACTTAAATAAAAACAAAACTCTCATCTCAAAACCAGTTTGCCATGGACTTTTTTCTTCACTGCTGAAGAGCTGAATTGTTCTCTGTCCACCTTTGAGTTGGCCCAAAATCGTAATAGCATCAAATCTGTTGACCCCAGAGTCAACCCCTATTCTACCCCTGTTGCTGCTTTCTCAAGTAAGTGCAGTCATCCAACTTCTCTCTAATGTAATGGGTGACAGAGCTGAAGAGATTCCGTACACCTTGAAGCTGCCTTGGGATGGCAACAGCATCAAAAATATGGCTATGGCTAAGGCTGATTGAAGTCTGTCTTGATCACAGGCTAGGGGGGAACTTCACTTCTTTTCCGCTTCTTCTCTTTGTCCTCACTATGCTTCTGGTCATCTCTTAGCTCTGCTCTTGGTCCTCCAT
>JANHFR010006549.1:11397-27103 GCA_032468015.1 Mimophis mahfalensis | reverse complement strand
AAAACACATTGTAAGCCGCCCTGAGTCTTCGGAGAAGGGTGGGATATAAATGGGATTAAAATAAAAAATAAATAAATTCTGTTGGTGGACCATCTACCTCAGGGCTCTAGTATCACTGGACAGTATTATGCTAACCTCCTGGACCAGCTGAAAGAGGCAATTAAGATGAAACGCTGTAGAAAATTGACCAAAGGGATCCTTTTTTTGTAGGACAATGCACCTGCGCACACGTCCAATGTTGTGACTGCCAAATTGAACACCCTGGATTTCCAATTGGTCCACCATCCCCACTACTCACCTGACCTGGCCCCTTCAGACTATTATCTGTTCCCGAATTTGAAGAAACACCTGAAGGGGCAACATTTTGAGAACATTTCTGACGTCAGAGATGCTGCTGAGAGCTGGTTTGTGGCCCAACCAAAGGCCTCTTATGTGAACAGTCTAGAAAAGCTGCAAGTATGCTGTACCAAGTGCATCAGTCTTGGGGGAATATGTTGAATAAATTGTTATTTCATAACTCTGGCTCTCTTCTTTCTGGGTAAAGCCAGGAACTTCTCAGCAACCCCTTGTATAATAGGAAAGATACAGATCTATGCAATATTAGTCTTCTGAATACATGCTTCCCCAAATTCTCTATTAACCAGTCCTTGCAGTTTTGTAAATGTTACTGTGAGAGGACAGGCTGCCTGGAAAAGGGCCCCTATGCAGATGTTATCCTGCCTCTTTAAGCCTTCTCCCAAGTCAGTACAGCACTTGGTTATAAAAGTTGTACTGAAAGACAGCTGGGGTGTTGGTATAGGGCAGGGAAGGAAGGCAGTGTTTGTTTTTGTGTGGAAATAAAGCACCATGAAGCAGTTAGAAAAAGGTATCTTCTCCAGTAGTAGGACTCACAAATAACAATAGTTGGAGGAGCAACAACAGTAGGAGGTGTAGTAGCAGTGGAGAAGAGGGGAGTAGGGGTTAGCAGTCAGTACTAACACAGAGATGTTTGTTTGTTGCCCAGGGACCTGTATTATTTGGCTCTCTTGTGTTTTGGAGCCCACTGACTTGGGGCTTAAAAGAACCTGTGACAGTTACATAGTGTTATGGATATAATGGTATCTCACACTTTCCCACAATATAGTTTTGAAAGGGGTTGAAACAGTTTCTTGGTAGTAATAAGGTAGGAGTAGAAGCACTACAAAACAGTGATTCCCACTCCAGCTGCATGAAATTAATCCAGGAGGAAACAATGGTGGCTTCTATCTCAGAGCCACAGAGAGATTGAGGAGAAACAGAACCATCTATGGAGATTCTCAGTTATCCAGTCACAGTTGCCCCAAAGGTGCTTTTTCAAGAGGCAACTGGATTTTCTGGTTGCCTCTTTCTGTCTTTCTTAGCTCTGGAAGAAGCTTCTTGGTTGAGAAATGAAACATGTTCAAAAGAAAAACCAGGAAGTCCAGCTGCCTCTTGAAAAAACACCTTTGGGATGAGAAACAGAACCCCAGACTCTCTCTGTCTCTGTCCTGTGACGTGTCACTCACCAAGATGACTGAAGATAATTTCTGGCTTGGCCATGCCTAAACCCAAGACTGGAGTTAGTTCAGATAATCAGGTGGGTGTTTTTTTCCCAGGCAGTTTGCTCATAAAGAAGATACTTGTTACTGGGCAATAGTTGTAAAAATCTCTGGATTCAGGAAAGGTTGCTTATCAGAACTTGATAGTTTTTTTTTTTTTTTCAAAGGTAGCGGAGACCTTTCAAACAGCATAAGCAGAAACTCACGATGTTGAGAAAGGCAGAATATTGGACACTTCAATAGGTGTTCAGATCACCATGGAGACAGATGATTTTATCCTCAAAGTATATTAAACATTCAGTGCCAAGTATATCCCTGGTGGAATTCTGTTCTCTTCCAAATACTAACAGTTTATTGGGAGAACAGTTTTATTTCACCATTTTACAACGAGATGAATCTTTGTAGTTCTTCACATCACTGTTATATGTACAAAGAAAACATTTGTGATGCTGATGGACTTATTGATTGAAACCCATACACACACACACCTCAGCTTTCAATTATGTCACTTTAAAAATGCCTTAAAATAAAACAAGACTTTAAAATAAAGTAAAAATTAATGTTAACAGAAATTCCCAGTTGTAATAATGCACAATGTATCTTGAAGTAAATATTATTGAGCTCAATAGAAGTTAATTTGGAACGGCAATAATGTGTAGATTGATCTGTAAAATATAGAGTTTTCCTGGCATTTAAAGGTTATGAAGGGTAGGTGCCAATAAACCACCTTCAGAATATTCTAAAGCCCAGGTAAGAAAGCTGTTCTGAGACTTATTAATGGAAGCATATTGGAAGAAGAGCCTTGGATGATGCTCTTAATACCTGGGCACATACTTGTTAGAGAAAGATGAGCATCTATATAATACCCCGCACCCCCACCCCAAATATTATTGAAATTCAGGTCTCATCAGTGCTAAATAAGATGACTCTTGTAGAAGGGTAAATGAATGTAAAATGCAGCCCATCAAAATCCTGAGACCTTTATAATGCCTCACTGGAATGTTTTGGTGTCAAGTCAGGATTATGTCTCCCAATTGCTTTACTTGAGTGTAGAGAAAAATCAAAAAGAGAGCTAAAGATTCTACTCTCGTTCTTGCTAAGTTTTGTACAGGTAGTCCTTGAATTTTGACTACAAAGCTAGAATTTATGTTGCTAAGTGAGAAATTTGTTAAGTTTTGGCCCATTTTATGACTTTTCTTGCCACGTTTGTTAAGTGAATCACTGCTGTTGTTAAGTCAGTATCACGGTTGTTAAGTGAATCTCGCTTCCCCGTTGACTTTGGTTGTCAAAAGTTTGCAAAAGATGATGCCATGATCTCAGGACTCTGCAACCGTCATAATATGAATGTTGGATGTTATGTTCATCTTTGGATTTCATGTATTTTAATACAAGTTAATATGGCTGCCTGGGAACCACACCACACTAACACAAACCTGGTGCCAGGCTGTCTGGAAGAAGCCTGGGTTTCGCGCCTGAATGTATCTATTTCCCTTGTACTGCACTTGTTCCAACAGCTATCCCATTCCTGTATAAAAGGGGGCTGCCTCCCCCACACTTTGATTTCGATCTCGATCATTATTACTACTTGTACTATCGTTGTGATACCTAGAATGTAAATACATCTGTTAAACAAAAGGAACAAGATCAGCTATGCACTGTGTTCCCAAGTCTCAGGCTATCATTCCATCACCTCTAAAATAATTCAACAATGAACCAGTTGTCAACCATCCAAACATAAATCATGTGACCATAGGTGTGCTGCAGTGGTCTTTAGTGTGAAAAATGGTCATAAGTCACTTTTTTCAGTGCTGTTGTAACTCTGAATTGTCACGGAATGAACTAACTGTACATGGGAACACAATCTTTCCTGTAATTCAGGGAGCAAAATGTTTTTGGGATTCTCCTAAAAACCAAATGTTGATACTGTTTCCTCCGTTCCAAAAGTGTACTGTATTTTTACCAGCATTTTTTGTGGCTATGTACAGAAAATATGTAAAAGCAAATGTAAATCTACTGATTTACTTCTGTGGAAGGGAGGAAAAGGTAACTGGATTCAAATTAGTTTAGTCAAACATATTCACATATATATTGTTAATGTGATTTAAGAAGGATTTTGGAGGAAATAGTAATTGGAAGGGTATAGAGAAAACATTTAACTATACAAAAGGAAAATTCTGAATTCATTCTTCATATTAAAATTGTTTAAAGCTATGTTCATCTTCCAACTGTGCCAAAACTGAAACTGTGACAAGAATAACTTCTTGATTTTACAGTGTGCTGACATGCGTGTGTCACTATCAAAGTCTCGTGTGGGTGATTTTTAAAAAATGTTTTGATTCTTATTTCAAAGGCTTGATTATTATTTGGCAGATGAAAATAGGAATATGCCTGTGTATGAACACCAGGGTTAAAGCCTGACAACCTTGTCTATGCTATGCTATATAATGGTAGTAAAACACAAATCTGCCACAAATTATAAAATAAGAATTAAATATTGATGGACCCAAATATTTCAGATACATTATTTAAGTAAATTATAGAAATGTATGCTATTTAGAAGAGATTGGTCCCTTTTTACTAAGATGGTACTGTATTTTTAGGTGTATAAGACACACTTCCCCCCCAGAAGTGAGTAGAAATGTTTGTGCATTTTATACAGCAAATGTTGCCAAAGCCCCGCCCACCCACCAGCCTCCACCCTTCAGCCTCTGCCTCCCAGCAATTTGCCTCCTTGCAGCAAACAGCAGACAGCCGGGTCAGCTTCAGCACGGCCTGATTAGCACAAGCAGCTGATTGTCGGTTGGATTGGCCTCCTGATGATCAGCTGTTTCAGGCTGCAGGGATTGCCATCTGCTATTGCCGCCTCTGTGCGCCCCATTTTCGGGCTCCACATCCTGTTTTCAGCCTCCGCATGTCCTGTTTTTGGCCTCCGCACGCACCATTTTTGGGCGGTAGGGATTGGAACGGGCGGAAAATGGGGCATGCGGAAAATGGGGCATTTTTTCTTGTTTTCTCCCCAAAAGCTCGGTACATCTTATACTTCGGAGCATCTTATAGTCCGAAAAATATGGGTAGTTGATTTATTTTTTATTTTTTATAACTAAAGTCACTGATACAATTTATTTAAAAATAGTTATAAAAACAGTATTGAGCAAAAGATCTTTCTTTCATTTACCAGCATTGCAAAAATACCAGCATTGCAAAAATTAATCACAAACTTATTAACAGTCAGCCAGTATGACCCCAGATTATTTTTTATCCTTCATCTCCTTGTCTGTGTTTTTACCAAACACAATAGGTAGAGAAATGCAGAGTAAAACCATCTAATTTATATTTATTATAAAGGAATTTGGAAGAGAATTTGAGATGAAATGAAGTACAATGTCTCTCTGTGTGTGTGTTTCTAATTTTCATGTGCATTTTTCATCTCAGGGAACTTTTATTCTGAGTCATTTTGCAAAATTATACATCAGATGTTTAAAATAAATTTAAAACCTAAAAAATAATAAAGTGGCTTATTAAAATTTAGAAGAACGTGCTTTATTAAAAATTGAGGGAAACATAAATACTGAAATATTAAGTGAATTCCAAATGCCCTGCATTACATGCTTACGATTACTACTTGTTTGCAGCAATTGTATCTGAAGTATAGAGGGTAAATATTTAATTTCCTATGATTTATATTTTTCCTTTTTTTAATTACTGAATAAGATATTCTAGCAATTAAAAGATCCAGAATTTAATTGTACATACTCTTCAAACAACAGGCAGACAACGTTGAAGTATGATGATTATTAGTAATTGGTAATAAATTAGAAATAAATCTGTTTATTCATGTTTAGACCAATTGTTTTTTTAATCACACTACAAAATTAATATTGTGGTTGAAAGTACAAGTACATTTTTACATAACTGTAGCTCAGTTTTCTTAATAAGGAATATAGTACATTATATAACTTCCAGTGTGCAGTACATAAAAAAGAAAATGCTACTTCCAATTTATTTTTTTATCTTAGTATGCACTATCAGTAGTATAGTCACTGGCAGTCAAGAAATGCCACTGACTGGCCCTTGGTAGCAGTGAAAGCCATGGAAAAATATTCAGATGCCATGTCTCTATATATGAAAATCAGAACCATGCATCCTTGTGAAAGCAAACATGGGACTTTGATAAAGCTGGATATATTGATCTTCCGGTTTGACTTCCGGTGGTTCTGGTTGTAGACCCTGCTAGCTGCGGGGAGCTACACTAGGCACACCAACCTGAAGACTCCTTGCGGAGCCTAAGTTACCCTGGAGGGATAACAAAGCATCTGGGAACAGCTAGAGGGGTTGAGGGTTCTTTTTAACCCTCATCTCTGTTCTAGATGGTCCCTGGCTGACAGCAGATAGACGTGGTGGCTAAATATGGCCACCAAGAAGTTGGAACCATCCCGGAGAAAAGATGTGCTGGAGGAAGAATAGAAACCAACCTGTGATGGGAACAATAGAAGTGGTGAACACCCTGATCGGAAATATTTAAATAGTGACTGGAGAGAGAGTGGAGAATACTCGTGAGTTGCTACTGAACTCTTTTTTTAAATTAAAATTAAAATTTGGTGGTGCCAGAGGAATTGTTGAAGCAGTGGTGGTGAGCTCGAATTTGCAAAGTCCTTACAATAAAATCTCCCAGAGTTGTGATAGGATGATGGATGAGCTCAAATCATTAGCTCAAATATTTTATACAACTTTGGATGTCTTTGATAAATATGACAAATTAGTGAATGAGACTGAGGAAAAGCGAGCAATGGAATCAGCTGGGCAGAAGGAGGGGGGAGTGCCCAAAATGATTCAGTGACCTGAGGAGACCGAGGAACCTGACTGCTGCAGCTGGGATACAAAAGATATAAATGATGCCTAAACAGAAGCAGGAGAAATGATAAAAGAGGAAAATAAAAGAAATCTGCTTTTGGGCAAGGAGATTCAAAACCTAAAGAATAAGATGTCAGTGCAGTGCGGGGAGGGGGGGCATTTGCAATGGCATCGCAGCTGCAAGATGACACGATTGAAAGAGGTGTTCGAATTGCACAGCCGAACCACAAAGATCCCAAAAATTAAAGTGGAGCCAGTGAGGAGAAGTTCAAATGCTGGGGGAAGGAGGGTTTTTGTTGGTAAGAAGAAGAAGACTTACTTACAGATAATCAGCAGCCAACTGGGGCAAGTGGAGTTGGCAATCAATGGAAAAGCCAGAAGAGCAGCCTGGGAAAGTGAGTACTCTCCGCAGAATGCAGTTATGCAAGAATGGAACAGAGATGATGGCTAGCAAGTTCGGGTGTCCGAGAGTCACAGAAGATTCTTTTCCATTGTTTTTTCTCTTTTACAGTTGGTTATTTTTTTTAAAAGGAGAAATTAAGAGCTCAGTTTTGAGGGGGAGTAGACGGAGTGGCAGATAATATGTTAGGCATTAAGAGGTTGGGTTATGAAGCTTTTTTTTAGTTCTCCTTTTTTTTCTGTGTTGAAATGAGTGACTCTTGAAGAAGAGAATGATAAATATAAGGTAGATGATTGTTATGGTGGATATGAAACGCTATATTAAAATGTGTTTTTAAATTGTTGATGCATAAGAATATTAATTATTAGGTTAAGGAATTTGGGTATATATATGAATTAGCAGGATTGGTTAAAATATGTCCAGAATTTTGGTTTTAAATTGGAGGATTTGTTAAAAGATTGATAGTTGGATGATTATAGAATTGAACTGCTTATGCTAACATTTATCTATAAATTGTTGATGTATAGAGACTATTCATAATGGTGAATTCTGGAAGATTATTAATTTGGGGGCAGCAGGGAGATGGATTAATTTTAAGGCATACAAGTCACATAAGATTAATGAATGGGAACGTAATGTTTGTAAGGATGAATTATAAACCCTGTAATACAATTGAGTGAATTGTGAAATCTTACCCCAAAAGATAGGTTACAAGTTATTAGAATGATGTGATGCAAATTGTGTTTATTTGTATTTGATGAGGAAGAACCTCGAAACAAGTTGGTTGATGTGAGGAGATATTTGTTGTAACTTAAAAACAATATGCACAAAGCTGGATGTGTTGAGTATTGATGGTTTTGAACTTTGAAGTTGGAAGAAACTTTTGGGAATACCAAAGATAGTCAAGACAGATAACAAATGGCCCATACAACAAATTAACTCAAAACAGAAATGACCAGGGTCAGATTATCATATTTTGGACATTTCATGAAAAGATCTTCCCTCTAAAGAAGTTTATATACTGGCAAAGAAAGCAGAGTGGGTGACCAAAGGCAGAATAGCTGGACTTACTAGATGTAGTACCATTGTGATTATACTGGAGGAGTTCCGTTTACTGTAGGTAGTCTCTATGAGGTGATCCCTTGGTGGCACATAGTTGATGAAACTGAAGAATAAAAAAGACCCTGCATTTTTAAAAAAATGAATCAGCAAGAAGTATATGAAACTCGAAATAAGTTAATTGTATACTAGTAAGGCGTAGGAATACAGGTAGTCCTCAGCTTATGATCACAATTGAGCCCAACATTTCTGTTGCTAAGTGAGGCTGTTAAGTAAATTTTGTCCCATTTTATGACCCTTCTTGCCACCGTTGTTTATTTATTATTTAAATTTAAGTGAATAACCACAGTTGTTAAGTTAGTTACAAAGATGCTAAGTGAATCTGGCTTCCACATTGACTTTGCTTGTCAGAAGGTTGCAAAAAGTGATCACATGACCCAAGGGCACTGCAAACCTCATAAATATGAGCCAGTTGCTAAGCATCTTGATTTTTGATCATGTGGCTATGGGGATGCTACAATGGTTTTAAGTGAAAAATGGTCATAAGTCACTTTTTTTCAGTGCCATTGCTAAAAAAACTGATGTATGTTGAGGGCTACTTGTACAATAGAGTACATTGTTGTTTGTAACTTGTCATGAAGGATTTAGGGTTTAAGGATGATTGTATTTCATCAGTTCTGTATCTCCCTCTCTTTCAAGCTTTTTCTGCTTAGTTTGTGAAATACTGCCCTGAGGGAAAAATGAATGACTTTTCTTCTATTTCCAAATGTTCTATTTCCAAATATTAATTTTGTTTATATTCGGTCTGCACTGTCTCTCTGTTTCAGTCATCCCTATTTTCTTAGTCATAAACGTCTTATTTACAAAAGCGGGAGAACATTTGAAAGACTCTGCTGATGGTGTTCACATGACTAATACTATGAAATGCAGGAAGGTTTTTTGAGCAGCTCCAGTCTACGCACAGTTGGCTCCCAGCTGACAGACAGAATGTGGGGTGGGCTTTTTCACCAGAATGTTGGGAACTGGATGCCCAGCTATGCTTGTAGTTATACAGTGCCCAGAAATCTGATGCTTATGCCAGGATTCAGGCAGTTAAATAGTATAGAAACCGGGTAGCTTTTATTCCTGTTTCATTTCAGCAAAGGTTATATAATGAGGGGATTGCTGCTAAAGTAAAAGGAAAAATGAAGTCTTTGTTAAATGCCTTAACAAAGAAAGAAGGTAAGCACTGAACACAAAGCACTTGATGCTTAAGAACTGCTATTTTTCGCCTTGCACGCTTAATGTGGTCTGCTAGTTACTATAATTACAGTAAGTTCCTTCTGTATTTTTTTTTCCCTAGAATTTCTTTATGTTAGGCTTCCTTTTAGACAACTCATTATAAGAGCTTGCCTGTAAGTTGCTTGCTTTGGTATGTTTTTGAATTATTGGGTTAAAAAATTGTGTTGTTTCCTAATGTATGCTTTTAGTAAGTGTAAAGAATTTTATTATTAAACGTTTGTGGAAGAACATTTTGGAGATTATGAAACATTTTTAATCCATTATAATCATGATAATTATTTAGAGGGATGCTTTTTGTATGTCATCATCTAAAACATTACAAGTATAACTGATTATGAAAAAGAAAGGAATGTAAAAGTGGAAGCCAATCCTGTATAACTTGTAGAATGTATACTCTTATTCTGTAAGTTTTCCTATGCAATTTTATTACAAAAACAGTACATGTAGGAAGCAGATTGGAAATACCCGTCCAGTTGTATTGTCCAAACTATATTGGGAAAAGGGAAGAAGAGATAGTGAGCAGGAGAGGCTTGTTTGTGTCCTTAATTTTTCGTATAATACCTACGATATGCGCACTGGTCATTTAATACTATACCCATTTTAAACTTAATACTTAAAGGAAGGTTCTGTCAACATCAAGTGAAAATAATTCACAAAGTAATAAAATCTAATAATAATGCCATGTAATGAGACAAGAGGGGATGTGTTCTTAAAGAAAACTACTTGGTACATTGTTTTTCCTTAAATGTAGGAATCTTGCTGTGGATTTACATTACAGTTTAGGAGAAAATTAAATTGGATTCCATAGATTAAATCTGTTTTATTCTTTTTGTTGTTTGCCGTATAATTAAGCTGAGATCTGTACACGGTTTGAATCCTTGTTTGGAAAAGGGAGGGAGGGAGGGTGAGAGAGAAGGAGAGGGAGAGGGAGAAGCATTTTTCTGGAGAAAGAAGGCAGGGTTACTCTTCCGATTTCCTGTTCCCCTCTGCAGCTTTCCAGGTCCCTTCTCACAATGTTCTGGAAAGTCACTCCAGAAGAGAAGATGACAATGGAGACTGCAGGAGGAAATAGAGAAAATTGCTCTTCCTTCGCTTCTCCTTTAGCACCAACCGGCATCCAAATGAGTGCAGTCTGGTTCCAACTTGTTGAATTCAGCACTTCCACATCATTTACAGTATTTTCCTTTATTAGACCCTTGGAAGTAGGAGACTTTGATTCAGAAATGGTAAAACAAGGAACCAGTGCTTTTAGGTCCTGCAATTTCTTCAGCAATGTCCAGTCATAGGGAAGAAGAAACAAGCTCGTAGCGTAGTCCTTACAAACTGGGTTCATATAGAAGGGAGAATTTGACAAATCCATTTTGTCACCCATTTTACCTCTTCTCGTTTCTTTTCAATTACTGAAAAGGGAACAGCATCAAAGCTTTCAGGCTAGCATACCTGGAGTGCTAGAACTGGGAAGAGGGCTGAGAGCAAAGTTCATTATGTGTGGAAATGGAGTTACAAGACTTTCAACTATAATGTTGTTGAGCTAGAAATTCTCAAGACTGCTGATGTTATAGACTGAGATCTGCAGCTACTCTCAAGCTGACAAAACTCTTTAGGTGGATGTTTCCTGAGTCAACATTTGTGTTTGTTTTAAATGTTCTTGAATTCAATCCAGAATATGTGAGGAAACTTAATTTAAGGCGAGATAAACATGGATGGTCTTTGAGCTAGTGCATCTTCTGAAAGAATGCAAAAACACAGGAAAGGCCATTTCTCTGTCATGAAATGAAATCACTGTCCAGAAGGTGTTAAATGAAAAAAATAAAGGTATAATGATTTTGTTCTGAAGTGATGTAGGTCATTTTAGTTATTAAAAAGGTAAAATCTTTCAGGTTTGAGTGGCTACATGGACATTTTCTGTGCTCTTGGCTAATGCCAAGAGCATTAGTACAGTAATGGTTTGCCACTGTCTTCTTCCAGGATGTTTTTTAAGCTCTTCAGTCTAGTCTCTCCTCCTATGAGCTTTTGGTCATCTTCCATTTATCTGCTAACCAGATCTCATCCTGCGCAGCTCTTTTTAAGATTGACCAAAGCCAGTTAGTTGCAGCCAAGGGCTATTGTAGCAACAGGAAATTGTGGAACACGTGCAAAACATTGTTCCTGGCTCTTTGAAAGAATTCAAGAAATTCAGCTAATGAATAAAATGATGAATGCATATTGATACCAGTAACCATCAATCTTTATGAACATATCTGAACTACATTAGCCCATTAACTAATGGAAATAGAAAAGTGGTTACTTTTGTGAAAGTTAAGAAGAAGACATTCAAGGCATCTGCAAATCCAACATGACCTAATTACTAAAAAAAGGCTGAAAACAGGTACATAAGGTTTTCTACAAGGGAGGCAAATGATGTCATATGTCATGATGTCACAAAAAAACCAAGACTTAATATTTATGTCAGATGTAAAGACATAATTACATAACAGCTTCATGATATACATGACATTTTGAAATCTCTGAAAATATATTTGCCAGAAACATATTGATAACAAATTCACATCATTCTCTTAAGATACAGGCAGAAGGGTGGCTTTTGTCTGTTCTACCAAATCCAACAGACATACTTTATGTATTTTTTTTAATTAACCAGGATCATATTGCAGGACTGAAAAGGCATGCCTTCTCTGCAACAACACCTGGCCCATAGAACAGCCTTCCTGCCTGAGACTGGGAGGGCCTCGGTTGTTTTGGCCTTATGGAAAGTTGTTAAAACTGGGTTTTTCTCTTGTTTGACGCCCAGTATATGTCTTGTCTTCGTGAAAAAGCTAGGCTGTTTTTCTTTTTATATTGAATTATTTGAAATGGTTACATGGCTTTTATATTGTTTTTATATAATTATTTCCCCATCCAGAGTTATGTATTTAAGTTGTATGGTCATATATCTTAACTTCGGAAAGAAAGAACGCAAAGGGTTGGTTTTTTTTTAGATTTGATTAGTTCTATTATTGCACAAGCATTGTACAAAAGTAAGGAATAAAAAAAGAGCTTGATGAAGATAGTCTAATGCAGAATATACTGTAAACAGAAGCATTCAATAGTGCATTTTCCTCTTCCTTTTATTCCCCCTCCCCAAACGCTACTTCTTAGATATTATACTTAATTTTTATCAGTTTTTAAAAATTCTATTTCTCTTTTATCTTCAAAACCCAGATTCTAAATATCTTAGTTTGCCTTGTTGTATAATCTATTGCATGTAAGGGAGCCATGCCTGCTTGACTTTGGTTGCTAAGCAAGGCGATGCTTAAGTGAGTCACACCCAATTTTACGATCTTATTGCCACAGTTGTTAAGTGAATCACTACAGTTGTTAGGTGAATCAGGTGATCATTAAATGAATCTGGCTTTCCCCACTGACTTTGCTTGTTGAAAGCTAGCTGGGAAGGTTACAAATTGCAAAGGTGTGATCGCTGGGGCACTGCAACTATTGTAAATACATGCTGGTTTCGAAGCATCCAAATTTGTAATTGGTGCTGTTGTAATTTCAAACTGTCCCTAATTGAATGGCTGTTAGTCTAGGAATACTTCTGCTATGAATGTACATAGAGTCAGTTTCTCCACTTTTGCATATTTTCCCATATTGACCTCCCAATCTTGTATCAACAGCAAGGAGAGGCAGAATGTTTTAATTCTTTAGTTGTCGGAGAGATTCTCGACCTCACAGAAGTTCACTGAGTTATGTATGTATGTATGTATGTATGTATGCATGCATGTATGTATGTATGTATGTATGTATTTTAGAAAATTTATTTTGGCGCCTATTCGGACATAGTGACTCAAGGCAGTTTACACAAATATAAAAACATCATATATAAAAAATAAAATGATGAAGATAATCAAATAATAAAGGAATAGCCCCCAACCCCCTCCCTCCTGGCAACAAAAAGTCACACAAGCCATTTAATGGGTTCCATCCCGCTCTGGGTTCCCGAGGCCTGCTGGCAGAACCAGGTCTTCAGCACCTTCCAGAAGAGTGTTAGAGTGGGGGCTAGTCTAATCTCTGTGGGAATTGTGTTCCAGAGAGAGGGAGCCACCATGGAGAAGGCCTTTCTTCTGTGTCTCACTAGGTGTATTTCCCTCGGGGATGGGACCTGGAACATTCCTTGCCTCCCTGCTCTAGTGGGTCAGGTAGATGTGACCAGCAAGAGATATTTCCTCAGATAACTTGGTCCCAAGCCATGAAAGGCTTTATAGGTGACAACCAGCACCTTGAATTCCATCCAGGTTTGGGGCTAGTTACTGTCTTTCAGTCTAACTGTAGAGTTGTTTAGAGGGAAACTTGGCATGGTGTTGTATAAACTATTTGTTACTCTTGTGGGGAAGCAGTCATAATTCTAGTATATAAATAAACCAACAATTTGATTCATAACCTCTACTAGCATTCAGCCGGGGAAATCATTCAAATTAAGGTACAGACAGGTTTCAGAGGTTGCTGTGTAGCACAGCAATGTCCTATTTTTCTGGCTCTGTGGACTGGTAGCTGAGAGTGGGGGAGAGGAGATAGTTTTGCATGTGCCAGTTGCACAAATGCAGCTTTGTATACTTGCATGCTCACCCACAATTTGTGCGACCTGGTTCCCAACATGCCATGGCCCGGCATCAGGCCACGAACTGGGGGTATAGCACATAGTTGAAGTATTTTCACACTGGGAAAGAAGAGATACAGTGGAGACATGTCTGAAAAGAGAAATAGACTTACATAAGTCCTTTTACAAGTGTTGAGCTTTATTTGTTTGGATTTCTCTTTTCATGGCAGTTTAAAAGTTTTTTGTTTTTCAAACAATTTTTACAAGTATTCATATGAAACTTGATCTTGGTAAGTATTAAACTAACACAGTGTTTCATAGGATCTGGAAAGAAGATTCAAAGGTTATTGCAGGGCATGGCATTTTGTGTAATATTCTTTTATACACCTGCCCATTTGAGATGCTTGCCTTAATTCTTGCTCATGTCCTAATATTTGTGTACTCTCTCTCTCTTTTGGTAAAAGATGATGACAATAAAATTGTTAAATGTGAATTTTGCATAAATGAAATTGAAGTTTCGCAGCTATTTCAGCCTAGCTTACAATCATTTGATTCCATGTTTCTAAAAAAAGGATTTTCTTTTTCATTTTCCTGTTGTAACTTTTAATATTTAACAAGGATCTATTTATTTAAGGATCCCCCCCCCACCCCCGATGATTCAGTAAAAATGAGTGAAGTTAACAGAAAATTCTTTAACAAGTGCCATGGTAGATTCACCGGTGGAATACATTTTTGGCTGTGTTTAAAAAGGGTCATAGCTTCTGTTAGTTCAGCAGATAACCAACATGTAGTTCTTAAAAAGGTGAGATCTTTGTATGCTGGGTAGCCTCCTGAACAGAGGCCATCATGCAAAGCCAATACATTTTGTAATGATCGTTCTATGGATAAAAACTTAGATCCCTTCCACAAACAAGATTGCTGAGATCTCACCTGCACTGTTGTTTCTCATGATGCTGCATGGATGCCATGTGATTAACTTTCAGTACAGCCGCTGCTCCAGAGCAAATGCTATAATTAATCAGTTTTGGTGAGCTTGCCTGAAGAGACAGGGCAACTGGTGCCCTAGTATCAAGGGAGCTTCATTTTCTCCTACTCCTTCTGGTATCTCCCATCTAGATTCCTTCATCACCTTCCATTTTTAGGAGTGTTCAGAAAGGTGGCTTTGCTGCATCACCCATGTAACAGGGTTAGAGGGTAGTGCATTTTTGAAACCAATGTTTTTATTCCATTGGACAGCTGAAAAACTTTTCTATCCTCCCCTTCTTCACCTTGGTCCAAGGGAGCAGTGGTAAGAGCCCTTGCTTGGCAGTATGAAATTGCGGTACAGGGTAATAAGGCCAAGGCTGGTGGCCTATGCAGAGATGACCTCAGTCTCAGAGCTTTATGTAAGTTGACACTCCTGGATTTGCAGAAGCACCAGTAAATGAAAAGACCTGTTTGAGGATGTACTAGCATTTTTTTTTGTTCCTTTTAACCTCCTTCTCTTGAGGCAATATCTCTAGGGTGGAATCTCGTATCATATTTTGTGTTTCCTGTAACTGCAAACCAAGTTAGCATAGCTTAAGGGCCAATTGTGGGTGAGAAAAATCTGTTGTTGTTTTCTGTCATAAATAAGTTATTTTGCAGGATGACAAGCTGTCTACTCTTGCCATGCTATAACATTTACTACTACTTTTTTTAATGAAACTATTCATACTGCTCATTGTTCATCAGTCAGATATTTTATCTTCATTGCTGAGTCTTAACTGTCAATTCTTTATTCTTGAACAATAATTCTATACTATTACAGTATTCTATCTATACAGATAGTCCTTGACTTAAAACCATTTGTTAGTGACCATTTGAAATTACAAGAGATTTACGACTGGTCCTCACACTTAATGACTGTCTCAGCCTCCCCACTGTCATATGACCAAAGTGCTATTGGCATATATTTGCAACTGGTGCAGCTTCCCTTCCCTTCCCTTCCCGGCCCCCCCCCCCCCC
>JANHFR010006546.1:0-10133 GCA_032468015.1 Mimophis mahfalensis | reverse complement strand
TATGGGGAAAAAATTTTCAGCTTACAAATTTTTCGAGTTCCGAATGTGCATTCGGAACGGATTAATTTCGTAAGTCAAGGGTCCACTGTAGCTTTCTATGGAGAACGGGCAGGAGGCAGAGGCACAAGACATTTGAATATTGATTATTTTAAACGGAGCTGGCATTTGATGCACAGAAGTCTCTGGAATTTTTCCTCCTAGTTTCATGGGTTTGCTGCAATAAATCCATTTATCTGAGCTTTCATTTTGTGAGAAACACTTTTTTTTTTTTTGGTCAACTGAGAGATGCCTGACAACAGATTATTCAGATCTGGACCACAGATTACTTAAATTTTAACTCCCATCAAGTCCTTGACTGACTCTATGTACTGACTAGTTATTTGTTCTTTAGCTTTGCTTTCCCATCTGGAAAATTAAAATTATAATGGTTCTCTCAATGGTGATGTAGTCATTTTTATAACAATGGCTGTAAAATACATTGCATTACATTAGTGTAAGGCAAAAGATAACTAAAACCATTCATATTAGCTCAAGCAAACTTGTTGATTTTACAAAAGTCTGCAGATCTTGCAGAATATTTAGAACAGCACAAATGGAAATAGCTATTTAAAATATATTCAGAAATTACAATTAATTATCTTTAAAGACACCAGGAGTGATTTTGGGGTGCAGTATCATCAGTATGCTGGTGGTACCCAACTGTACATCTCCACCCCGAACCAGCCCAACGATGCCCTTGATGTGATGTCTCGGTGCCTGGAGGCTGTTCGGATCTGGATGGGAACAAACAGGCTCAGACTCAGCCCTTCCAAGACTGAGTGGCTGTGGTTTCCGGCACCCCGGCTTGATCAATTTTTACCATCACTGACGATTGGGGATGAGACCTTGACCCCCTCAGAGAGGGCTTGCAACTTGGGTGTCCTTCTGGACATGCGGCTGTCTTTAGAGGACCATCTCTCGGCCATCGCCAGGGGGGCTTTTCATCAGGTATGCCTGATTTACCAGTTGCACCCCTTTCTGGACCAGGATTTATTTATTTATTATGTACGGTCACTCATGCCCTTGTCACCTCCCGGTTAGACTACTGCAATGCTCTCTACATGGGGCTCCCCTTGAAGAGCACCCGGGGGCTCCAACTGGTTCAGAATGCGGCCGCATGGGTTATTTATGGGATGCCTCGGCATGTCCATGTGACATCTCTCCTGTGCAATTTGCATTGGCTGCCAGTGATCTTCTGGATGCGATTCAAGGTTATGGTTATGAACTTTAAAGCACTCCATGGCTTAGGTCCAGGGTACTTTCGAGACCACCTTCTGCCAGTGACAACCTCCCACCGACCAGTACGGTCCCACAGAGTTGGCCTCCTCAGAGTGCTGTCGGCCAAACAATGTCAGCTGGTGACCCCCAGGGGGAGGGCCTTCTCTGTGGCAGCCCCTGCCCTCTGGAATGAGCTGCCATTAGAGCTCCGGATCGTCCCCAATCTGAGAGCCTTCCGCAGTGCACTTAAAACGTGGTTTTTCCAGCAAGCTGGTCTATCCCCATGAAAAGGAAATTTGATTTTAATTTTAACTGGGATAATGGGTCTTAAATATTTTTAAATTTTATTTATCTATTGGGCTAAAATTTTGGTTTAATTTATATTTTAATTTTGTATTGTATGTTTTTTATTACCCTGTAAATCGCCCTGAGTCCCTCAGGAGAAGGGCGGTATATAAAGCAAATAAATAAATAAATAAATAAATAAATAAATAAATCAATCAATCAATAAATAAATCAGAATAGCATTAAATGGAAGGCACAAGAATTAAATAGGCTACCACATTAAAAGTACACTGGTGTTTTTAGGACAGAATTCTCATGGCTTTCCTTGATCAGTTCTATTGTAGGCATCTTCTAATAAATGGATAGTGCTTGTCAAGAATAAATAGCAAATAATAATAATAATAATGGGGTGGTACAGATTTTCTAAATTAATTCTGTGCTCCTTTCTGAAGTGAGTCATCACATGACCAGGTCCTGTTTTACAACCATTTCACCAGAGTTGTTAAGTGAATCACACAGCTGTTAAGAGAATCCACCGCTCCAATTGACATTGCTTGTTGGAAACCAGCAAGGAAAATAGAAAATCACAATCATGTGACCATAGGATTTGGCAGCAATTTGCAAATTGAGCTGGTTGCCAAGCACCCAAATTGTGATCATAGGACTGTGAGGGTGGTACAATGGTGGTAACTTTGAGGACAGGTTGTAAATAACCTTTTCTGAGGCCATTGTATCTTTAAGCCATCATTAAATGAACAGTAGTATATAGAGGACAACTTGTAAAGAATGTCTTTATGTAGCCAGTTTTTCAGGTACAGATAGTCTTAGATGAGCTGACTTAAATTGACAAATTTAATCAATTGGCTGTAACATTACTATAATGTGTATATAATATTAATAGGTGCTTGAGTTTGAAATTTAGGTCCTCTTTATTGTCCACATCTCACTCAAGGATATATTTTCACTACTGGGTGAAGGCAATACCTTCTACCATGATGCCTGAGAATTCTGGGTATTATAATCCTATACCTTTGGTGATCACCTAAGGACTATGTAAGGTCCTGCCTCTGCAGTCTTCTCAAGAAAGCAGAACTCTTCAAACAATTATAATTTCAAAAGGAACTTTTGTTGAAAGACAGTGATAGCAAAGGAAATGTAGGCAGGATCTGAAGTTTCTCGTTCAAGCATTAGGTCAAAGAGCTGCAAGAAAAGCCCCTCCCAATGTCCAGTTCAATATTGTGCCAATCCCAAAATACAAAGATGTTTTGAGAACCTCGGTGAGATAAAGCAGATGGCTCAAACCACATTCTTTCTCCCCTCCCTAAGATGACCTGAGGCACATGCCTTCCCTCTTTCCTATTTCCAATGAGTTACAGCAGAGCAAAGCAAAAGAAACCCCATCACAGACTCTTCCCCCAACCTCCCCACTACCACCAGAATGGCAGCATCCCTATAGAGAGCTATGGGATCTGACAGGCTGCTTTAGAAAGGCTGAATATTTTGCATTGCTGTGGAGAAAGGCACTTTTTTCATGCTTAATTCTAGTAGGTTTCTCTACTTGACCTCACAAATAATGATCCCAAGGATCAGGGTGACAGGAGGCTATTAAATTGTAATTGTCTTTACTCTTTGTAGGTAGAAAACAACTGCTTTCCGTCTCCGGCAGCAGCACCTTATACAGCAGCGGAACCGAATCTGAGTTTGAAGGCAGGAAGCGGGATGAAGAGGAAGACATTACAGACATTCATTCAGAATATGAAACAGAAACCACCAAATCTCAACGGGAAGGAAGCCAGGGAACTGATGTGGAAGAAGAGGAAAACTTGGGGGAAACAGAAACAGAAAGCTTGAGCACCAAGAATGTACCAGATATCTTCTATGAAGAAAAAGTGGAGATGACCCTTCAGGACATGAGTCCGGGCCATGAGACGCCCAAGCTTATAGGACTGGTAGACATGGGGGAGGAGGAAGAGAAGGATATGTTAGTGCATTTGAAAAGGAGTGCTCTAGAAGGATATCCGAGAAGGAAGATTTCTGAAGATAAGGAAGGTGGTGAGTATGGTTTGCGGAGACATCTGTACTAGGTTTGGTGAATACAAGAGTGTTGCTTTGTTGATTCTTAAGTGAATGCTGATTTTTCTGGTGCCATGTTTTGATACTGCATATGAATAAAAACTCTGCTTGAATCTTCCTAAATCTATTACTATCCTTGAATGGGGTGAGATTTTGCTTTGATGTACATGCCAGATAATGGGTAGAGTTTTGTCTTGAAATTGCCATGCTATCTTATCCCTTACTGGAATTGAGTCCTGTTGCATATATGTGACTTTTGTGAGTTTTTCTCTTGTCTCCGTCACCGTTGTGCATGGGACATTTGTTGACTGAATTAATTTCTAGTTAGCCAGGGGCAAAGAGATGAAATGAATCTTAGATCAGTGAATATGCCTGGAATTGGTAATAACCATCACTGAAAACATAGTTGTACAATTCGTACAAAAAGAACAAAATCAACGTAGTTGTGCATCCTTTGTAAAGACTCAGAAACATAGTATCTAAAACAGGTTTTTGTGTCTTTTTATCATTTGGAACAATGAATTGGGAGCCCCAAATACAAAGATATTTTTTCAGTTTTTTTCATGATCATGGAGAATATGGATCGCCATATTTAGGTTATCCTTTATTTTCTATTAGATTATTTGACCATCTAGACTACCATTGTCCAATACAACCTTTCCAACCTGTTGCCCACTAAATGTATTAGTCTACAATATACAGAATTGTAACCCATGTGCTTATTTTTGTGAATCATAAAATACATATTATTTACATGATCATTCCTGTTTTTTGCCTCAGATTCCTTTGGCAAGGAAAACAAAAATATTCTATTTTGTTTTAATTTAGCTCATGATGGAAATATTGTAAGGGTGAATCAATTCATACTAATTAGCATGCTATCAGTGGTGATGCAGACATGAAAGAAAGCCATAAGTCATGCTAATATTTTTGATTTGTGGTTTGGAATAGGTTCCTTGGATGGTGATACATTATGTTCTTGCCTGATTTAATAGATTTTGATAGATTGTTTCATATTACTTTGTGTTACTGGATTTACTAGTTTGGCAGGAGCAGAAGATTATAAAATGGTAATTGTTTGCTAGCATCTTGGTGCTGGATTGCTTTTCATTGCCTTGCAATTTTTTATGTATAAAACATGGAGGGATATTGAAAAAAAAACAGTTCTGGATAATTATGCTGAATTATTTATAGGTGTTTAGTTGCTTGAGATACTTTCCTTCATCCATATGCTAGGTTTTCAATATGAGTGACTTTGCAATTACACTGTTAGATGAGATGAATATTTAAGTACAACTGAGGAATGAAATTAACCACTTAAGAAGAATACATATAGAATTACATATTCTAATATTAAATGCAAGTGTGGCGAAATCATGTAGGTTGAGACAACGCCCTGCCCTAGATTTTAGCATAAAAGAATATTGTCATTTCTCTTTTGCTCATACCATGATCATTCAATGACTGCAATGGTTTTAGTTTTCAGTGAGTACAGCACTTAGCAGTGTCTTCAGATTCTACCCTTGTAGTTGAAGGTAGTGAAAATGTCAGCTATCAACACCGCTTGAAACGAAATTTTACGGGTAATAGTAGATGATATGGTATGCCATGAATGTCCTGGCAAACAACAACAACAACAACAAAATGTTGCTTAACATTTTCTGAATGGGAATGTGAGGGGACACGTGAACATTCTAATGGATGATTTTGAAGATTGCTTTGGGAACAGCAATATATTCAACCTTGGGAAATCTCTGAGACCATATAATGCTTACTTAACCTATTAGGTTGTGGTAAGAGATCAGATTCTAAGAATGGCCTGAAGCTGAAATGCTGTGATTGGTTTTGATTACGTCCCTTTATTCATAAAGAGCCTTGGTAGCTCACTGAGCTAAGAGCTTGCTCTCAGCTGCCGTCTGCTTGCAATTAATGCAGGCTCGAATCCCACCAGGCTCAAGGTTGACTCAACCTTCCATCCTTCCGAGGTAGGTAAACTGAGGACCCAGATTGTTGGGGGCAATAAGTTGACTTTGTAAGTCAATAAGCTGACTTTGTAAAACACCGCTTTAATACGCAGGTCTATACAAAGGATGAAAGCAATTGCTATAAATGTACTGTAAGCTGCCCTGAGTCTTCGGAGAAGGGTGGCATATAAATAGAAATAAATTTTTTTAAAAAAATACACAGAATGACTCCCCTGTTTTAAAGAAGGACTCAGATTGCAACATTTGCCACTAGTCAGAGAAAAAAACATTTACAAGAGTAGCAGGAATGCCCAGAAAAGGCATATAAAAGAAGCATATTGTGAAAATGATGCAAGGACATTCTCCCTTGAAAATATATTGCAGGTAGTACTTCTCAAAGGCCTGTCAATTGAATGAATCTTATTTCTTAGCAGGTTGCCCAAATTCAGAGTAAGAGGCATCAACTTTTCTCTCTTCCCCAACTTTTTTTTTTTTTTTTGCCTGCTAAGAACTTTTAGCCTCTGATTGAGTTTCAGGCACCAGTTGGTTACATCTGCTTATTTGGTCTGTTTTGCATTTAAAAAAACAAACAAAAAAACAAAACATGGGTTAGGTTAGGTTGAATGGGTTAGGGTAACCTTTTTCAACACTGCTAATTTGAACAGTGACTTCTGCTCCCAGAGATCATCCAGTTAGCAATCTGTTTGGGAAATTAAGGGATTTGAAGTCCACACATTTTCAAGTTTTCAAGTTGAGAAACACTAGGTTAGCTTGAGGTTTGGGGTCATTAATCAATAGTTCATAGTTATCTCTTCAAATATGTGTATGATAGCCATGATAACAAAGATCTCAGACCAATTGATTATGTCCATGGTGGGCAAAAACTTTTCAGATGAGATTTTAATACTGTTGGCAGGAAAAAAAGGAAGAAAGCTGAGACATCAATGCACAGAAATGTATGTATGTGCAAATGCTATGAGGGTCTCCTAATTATTGAAAGTTCTTAATGCTAGTTGCATGCTATTTATCCTTCATGGTTGGATGAGTGGCAGGTTGTTTAGGATCTGTCGTAGCCCTAAACTGCACATTGCAATGTCTTATCTACCTTGCTTACATTGCAGAAATAAAATAAAGGGATCTCCATGCACCAAACAGAATTAACCTCATTATACATACATTGATCCATTGGTGATAGGTGATGCTGAAAATTTTCTTACAAAATAGCAATAGCACACAAACTTATATACCACTTCATAGTGCTTTACATCCCTACCTAAGTGGTTTACAGAATCAGCATATTGCCCCAACAATCTACATCCTCGTTTTACGAACCTCAGAAGGATGGAAGACTAAGGACTGAACTTCTGTCAGTCAGCAGAATTAGCCTGCAATACTGCTTTCTAACCACTGCACCACCAAGGCTCATGCATGAATAGGGTGTCCAGATTTAAGGAGAGCCTTCAGTATTTTCCTTTTTAAAAAAACAAAACAAATGCTGAAGAGCATTTTTTTTTCTCTTACAGAGCAATTTCTTTCTCTCTCCTTAATGTCATTTTGGACAAAAGAAAAAAGTTACAGTGAAAATATTAGTATTCCTTTAAGCTGTCATTGAAATAATAATAATAATAATAATAATAATAATAATAATAATAATAATAATAATAATAATGTAGAACCGCGTAACCAAATTGGATATGCACATGTTGAGCATATGGGGATTTACATTCAGCCTTTCCTGGGCATCAAAATGAGACAAAGCTTGCAAGTTATTTTACTTCCTTGAGGAATTAACAAAACTATTGGAATTGTATCAGGAAGCTTAGTATTCAAAGATGCCCTTGGTTTATCTGTGATGGAATAATAGCTTTTCAATTGTATTGTTGCTGTTACTGTTCTTGTTGTTATTTGTATCCTGCCTTCAGGATAACATTCTGTTTTTAATTTGTGCACAAATTAAAACCATTTCTGAACAAAGGTGACCTTACAGCTTGGTGGTATTTGAAAGTGGTGAGTGCTTTGAGTAATTTTTGCATGGGAGAGATATAGCATTGCATGAAATTTTCATTGCCTAAAGAACGAACGACGTTTGCTTATTTGTGTACATAATTCATCTTTAAAGTGAAGAATTTTGCTGGATCTTAATTGCCATCCTTAGCTAGTTGTAGAGTAACTGTAAACTCATTTTATGTTCAAGGATGAGTTGGTTTTATTTTATTTTATTTTATTTTTGCTTTCTCTTTTGCTTTTTTTATGATTGCGGTACTATTTTTTTGAAGATCGCAAATTGGTCAGAGAGAAAATAGCTGAGGCTATTGAAAAAGATCAGCTTTTGAGTTCTGAACCTGAACCTAGTGATTACAGTACAGAAGATGAGGAAGAACGTATAGCAGCTGCTCAAGGTAAATTTGAAGGTAAATTCTGTGGTACTGTTTGCATGGTCTTCAATATTTCTTCCAAGTTAAATGCTGTGTCTAACTGATGTTTCACCTTATGTTTTCATCTTTTTCTTCTTTTTCTACTGTCTTCCTCAGGAAATAGTGATCTTTGAAGCTGCTTCACCTTCAACCCCTTCCTTGCATGTCGCCCTATGTGCTACAAAATTCTTATACAGGCAGGGAACTCAGATATAACTTAGGTCAGGAACAATTACTGTAGACTTCATTGGGCCTTCCCAAGCCGTATGATCCCCAGAGCTTTCTAGAATAACCCAGATTAGTGTTTCTTAACGTTGGCCATTTTAAGATGTATGGACATCAACTCCCAGAATTCTCCAGTCAACATAAAGTCCACATCTTAAAGTGGCCAAGGCTGAAGAAAAATGGGCTAGATTATCTTTGCTGGCATAATAGCTGATATTTGGCTGCACAGTTACAGCCTTTTTTCCTGGGTCAGTTAAAGTTCAAATGAATGTAGTCAGTCTGAGGTTGAATGCATCAGTTTTATCCAGTTTTATTTTGCCAAATCCTCCCAGTTCTTGCCAGTAACATATAGTTGATCTTGTCATTAATGGTGACAACATTCACCAGATATATACCTTGTACCTCCTGGAAGTCAACTTTTTTAAAAAAGGAACTTTCCCACCTGATATTGCTTGCTTGTTCATGTCTTAGAGTATTTAACAACTGCACACAGCATATTAAGTGGGCATTTTAGCCATCACATGAACGCAAAGCAAACAGGTCACATTATAGAATCTTCTGTAGCTCTATATTATATGGGAAAAAAATAATAGTGAGATAAAATTGTCTTAAATTATTGAAACCTGTGAGGAATCCTCAAAAGTAACTCTCAGACACCACAAATAATGACAACTCCTATTCTAGGGTGTTTTAAGAATGGGTAGAACCCATGTCAGATTTTAACAGCTGTTTATTCTCCCTGATAGTGAATTGAAATCTCAGCCATGCAAAATCCAGTCATAAGTATAGTAGAAGTAAAATGTAGATACTTGACAAGTTTACATGCTGTTGCTTGAGGGGAAGTATTTTATGCACATCAGGTGGTGCAATCATCTTTTCAATATACCTTATACAGTTTTGATTGCATGTTGTGGGAACCCAGCAATTTTGGTTTCTAAACTGTGCTTTATGGCTTAGCATTATGCATGACCTTCAGTTGGGATTTATTCAACAAATCATGCTATTAATGTTCATGAAGAAACCTATAAATATATACAGACATTCAGTTTTATTTTATATAATAAGGAAATGAAAGTCAGTATCAGTTTCTTATCTTCTGTAATGTACAGTTTGGGCCTTAAGTGTCCAAATCCCAATGTTGGGATACATATTAGAGTGACAGCCTCTTCATAATACTGACCAGCAGGTAAGAGTTTAGATGCCCTCTTCCACTTCAACACAATACCAAGCAAATTTTACTGCTCCTATAAACCATTTTTTCAGAAGGCAGATTGAGGTTTTCTTAATAATACTATGAATAATACCTTTTCTTTTATTCTCCTGGCTGAATTACAACTACTTTCTTTAGCTCTGTTCCCTAAGAAACAAGTTTTGATTCCAAGATATATCTCATTTGATTGGATGTTCATTGAAAGTCACATACAGTATAAAGGTCTAGATGGATGCTATTAGCTCTTAATTTCAACAGTTTTTAGTGCCAAGTACTTAAATTATGCAAGCATACAGGTCAAAAAGGTCAATAAGAATCTATCTTCTTATACATATTCCATTTATTTGCCTTAATCTTTTAAGATTTTAGAAGGTAATTTACTGAACATAATTAATAATAACTACACTGAGAATTTGTACCATATTTCCAGTTAAAGTAAAAAGACTCTAGTGTAAACAGAATTAGGCAATAATCCAAAAATAAAATACTATGAAAATCCATTGGACATTATGTTTACATGTAGTCCTGTATTACCTGTTGCCCATAATTCTCACTGAAATCAGTGAGAAAGTAAATCCCAAATCAATTAGGGTTCATTATTCTCAAATAGAGCCTCAGTGGTGCAGGATGTTAGTACTTAGCCTAGCAGCCAGCTGCCTGTAATTAAGGCAAGTTCAAATCTCACCAGGCTCAAGGTTGACTCAG
>JANHFR010006543.1:199930-212080 GCA_032468015.1 Mimophis mahfalensis | reverse complement strand
ACAGGAAGGCCTGGAGGAATATTGTGCATGGGGTCGCGATGGGTCGGACACGACTTCGCAACTAACAACAACAAAAATTGCTTATTACAACTTTTTTGCAATCAGATTGTATATAATGTATTTGAGCAGCTTGATTAGAATTTCAGCAGCCAGTGCTGGTAAAAATGTGGATGCTAAAGCATTGGGTTGAGAAAAACTCCTTCAGAGGACTCAAGTAACTATCCATTTTTCCAGCATTACTTAATATGATTACCTAAAGGTGAAAATGGCAAATTATACTATGGTCTTTCAACCATTCTTCCCAGATTTACAAGTATCTTACTGGAGAAGCCTGTCTCAGAGAGCCACAATCACAGAAATACTCAAGAGAATCCTATCATTTCAGGAAGAACTGGGAGTTCTCTTTTTCAAAGACTTTACTTCAAAGTGTCACAAAAATACATGCAAAAAAAGACAGAGAACATTGAAACAGGAGTTGTTTCTTCTATCATGGAATTAGTCTCCCTCCTATAAACTCTTCCCTTTTATATTCCTGGAAATTCTCACCTGTTCTCTTGTTTCTGCAAACAACCCGCAATAGAGGAGGATGTGACCCAGTAGTGGGATTCAAATTTTTTTACTACCCATTCTGTGGGCATGGCTTAGTGGGTGTGGCTATGCTGTCAGCCAATCAGAGGCAATGTTTGCTGGTGTCGGCCAATCAGAGGTTGTTCTGTGGGTCAGTCAAAATTATCACTACCGGTTCTCCGGAATCTGTCAGAACTGGCTGAATACCACCTCTGATGTGACCACTATTCTGTTTGATTAGCAGAGAAATAGGGAGGGAAAAACCACATTCTGCTGCAGATTTTAAAGTGATTCAAACAAATATTGAATAGTAAAATCCAAACTATATTGAATTGTACCAAAAAATCTAAGACATATTGTCCTGAAAACCAATGGTTCAGGCATGCTTGCTTGGCCTGTCTAGTTCCATTATTGCATTATTTCTTACTTAACAAGCCAAAACTGCAATTGTTCCTGTTGCTCCCCACAAATCGATATTGAAGTAATCCAGTACTATATTAGTTCACTGGTGCCTGTTCCCCACTCGACCCCCAATAACTATACTGTACAGCGGATAGATAGAAAAACAAGTAACTGATCCATAATTTCCATGAATTTTCCAACTAAGCCATTTTCTCTTCTCCCTTTTCATTTTTTTTTTTTTAAAAGAAAAGAAATAGAGTCTTAACAGTGTTCTTAGAAGGCCTGGGTTCCCGGCCTGGATTTATGCCATTATCTTCTGTTAAGAATTGTCCTGGGGGCAAATATGTGCAAGGAAAGTAATTCCTAAGATTAGATCCTAGAGTGGTATAGCTGATATTGAGCCATATAAATGGTACCCTAGTTCTCCCAACACCATATGCTGAGTTTATAGTAAAACGTGGAACTTTTACAAAACAAATGGAAGATAAAACAGTAGGCTATAATGATAAAGAGGATACCTAATTGTCTTTTTATTAGAGCTGCATGTGTTCTTTACGGAAACTACTAATGAGGCCCTCATTCAACTTAGACACTGTCTAAGTACAAAAATTGATATACTCAAAAAAGGCAAACGTGTTGGGCTTTGATTCTTTGAGTACTATTTTACATGTTATAGCTATGTGTGTGATTTTTCCCCCATGTTTTAATTGTGGGAAATTTGTTGTACTGAATGAATATATAGTTATAAAACTGAATCTCATGCACTTTGAATGGGTTTTGCATATATTTAAATTTTAAACTGAACATATACATGAAACTGTTTTTATAAGATAGTACCATACAAACTCTACAAGGCTAAAAAAAACTGTATTTCTTTTTTCATAATACAGGAAGTTCAAATGCTTGGGTGCTGAAGAAATGGACCATGAAGATTTTTTTTTAAAGGAACCGAAAAGTAAATACAAATGGGGTAGCAAATGGCAAACCCTGATTCTTGAGGAGGGGGCTGCCGTTTGTTACACTTGCTCTTCAGCTGTAAAGCGACACTTTGGTAGAGAAAAAGAAAGAAACTTTTTTGAACATTCAGTAGAGTTTGATGGGAAGAACTGTGTCACATTTTAAACTGGAACTAATAATGGGAGGGCTAAATGGTAGTAAAAGAGTATCTCCATTCTCAACCAATATTGCCAGATTAGAAAAGTAAAACACATAAACTACAGTGGTGGAAACCGATGGAACAACAGCACACTGAGTCATCATTTCACGATCTCAAGTTTTTACAAGGCATTTGGTACTCTAGGTAAGTACCAAAAGAGATCTTTGCACAAACTGACCAGACAGCAGATGAATGCTAGCAACAGAAGAGCATTTACTGGTGTCCTTTATCAAACTGAGGTTTGCAGATATGGCAACTAACAGGAGAACAAAAGTAGCGAATGTCTGCCTTCTCAATTCCTTGCTGACGCTACCTATCACACAGCATCTCCTGCCCGGGACAGCCATAATGCTGTACTTAAGGGCAAGGCTTGTACATCCAGTTGCAAAAATAGTCAGTGTAGCAGAACGGGGTGCTTGGAAGACATCTGACAATGAAAAGTTACAGCATGTAAGTTTCCAGAATGGGGTTGGATGGAGTTTGGAATCTTCAAGATTGCATAGGAAATCATTCCAGAGACATAAAAACAGAGAAACACATTTCAACCCAGCGAAACACCATATGAGACAGCTGTCCACACTTGTTCCTCATGCCTCGGTGGTGCAGCGGATTAAAGTGCTCTTAAGTAGCACTTAGCTGCCAGCTGCCTGCGATTGAGGCGAATTCAAATCTCAGCAGGTTCAAGGTTGACTAAGCCTTCCATCCTTCTAAGGTAGGTAAACTGACGACCCAGATTGTTGGGGGCATTAAGCTAACTTTGTAAAACACCGCTTGGGGTGGGGGGGCAAATGCCTTAATAAACAGGTATATACAGAGAATGAAGGCTAATGTTTCAAGAGGTTGTAAGCTGCCCTGAGTCTCTGGAGAAGGGCAGCGTATAAATGGAATAAAAAATTAAATTTAAAAAAATGTGCAGTGCAATGAGGTAACCACATGGATAGAAATGCTGTTTTAATTCTTTCCATTATGTAATATATTTTATGAAAACTGATCCTGAAATTTTGGTTTGGTTCAATAATCCTCTTGCCTACCGGGATTGAGTTCCATACTGAATATAGAATAAAACAGTATGATCACACTGTAATTCTATCTGTAGTTCATTGACTCATATTTGGTGCAGATACACAGAAAAATAGTAGGGGTTACTGAGAGAGACTATAGTGTCCTTAATGTTGTCTGAACTTGATGGTTTGCTTGCAGATGTTTCATTTACTTGCAGAAATTTCATTTCCCAACTAGAGAACTTTATCTAATGATGTTATTTAGTTGGGTAATGAAACAACTAAGTTCACACAGCATAAATAACTCCACAGTTCATATACTCTAATTCATATACGTATATTCATATACGTATAATCTCTTCTATTAAAATTTTTAAGACTAACTAGAACTCACCTCAACACTTAATCAGTGGAGTGCTATTCTCAGATGAAACAAATGTGTCCATGCAGGTATAATCCTGTGGGCTGAACTACAAAATCTCAAAGTCTAAGAAATGCAAGAATCACAGTACCTTTATGATACGTTGCTAACAAAACTCTTCTAAATTTTGCTTTATATAATTGAATGCCTTTGGCAAGAATCCCATCTTCTTGATTAAATTTTCATATTATCTGAGTTAGAGTTCGTGTTCATTTCTTGAGTGATTTCTCAGTAGTCTTCAGAAGTTGAAATCTACTTGTTCAAAAACCACTGGTTTCCTTGTTGAGTTGCTCCTTTGAAGAGGGACTATCAATTTTTTTTATCAAAAGTAATTATAGATTGATCCAGTTTACTCTGGGCAAAAAACAAAAGCTTAAGGATGCCTCTGTGATGTTGGAAGAGGAATATTTTAATGACCCTTATGCCAGTCCAGTCCAAAATAAGTTATTGCCCAAAGAAAAGCAAATGATAGCTGTCTCCTCACACAAGTTAGGTTGCATAATATACCAAAGTATTTTGATACCAGATCCCCCAAAACAGGAATTTTCTAATTCAATTTCCTTGATAAAACTTATGATTTGCATATGATTCCTCCCATAAGCGAATCAAAGGTAACTGATTATCTTATGGTGGGAATCGTAAGAAAATCATTAGTTTATTCTCCTGTTCAAATGCAGTTTGCATCTGATGATATAAACTGCTAGTTCTCAAGGTATTCAACACTTTCTGATATTTTTGTTACAGCATGTAAACACATTTTTAAGCAACATTTTAAGATTCACTATCCAACTTACGTGATTTCTTTCCTAGTCCCTAGTTATAATGAAATTACATACTGTACCATCATTAATAAAAATAACACAAAATATGCTTTATTCTAATAGCATACAAAGTAATATGCAAATCTTCATTTCTGTTTTACAAATGTCTCAGAAAAAAACAGTTTGCCCAGGAAATTAACTTGGTTATGAAAAAGGCAAGTTTTGAACTTTAAATGCTGCAAAGTTGTTTGAGAATTTTATTATTATGTTTCTATCCCATCTTTTTTATATAGACTGTAACTCAAGGTGGCGAACGCGTCTAATACTCACACTTCCTACTTTCCTTACGACAGCCCTGTGAGATAGATTGGATCTGAGAGAATGACTGGACCTAAGTCACCCACCTGGTTTTTATTGTCTAAGGAAGGAATAGAACTCACCACCTCCTGGTTTCTAGCCCAGCTTCTTCACCGTTTCACCAAACTGGCTGTTATAGTAGCAGCCTTCTCTATGGTAGAAAGTCATGCTGATGGAAGCTCACTCTTCACTAACTTTAAAGAGAGAGGATTTGCAATAGCAGTTGGACACCATTTGACCCTTGAGGTTTACCCACACCATAACACAGTGCTAAAAGAGGTTGCCTAGAGTGGATGACATGGCTTTAAAAAGGCCTTTATCTTGGGCTCAGCTGGTCACTAAGGCAGATCAAAGAGATCAACAGGAGACCAATGTTTTCATTTGGAAAATGAACATGCCCACCTCTACGCAAACATTTTATGATACATGAGGGAGGTTAGTGACCTGTATAGCTTCAATTTACCTGCTCCTATCCTGCCAGGAGGCTCTGTGCTTCCACAGCTGCTTCTCATTTGGCTGCCAGATTGATCAGGGCCTCCTTGGAAACTGAAATCCTTTTTGTTTTCTCAGAGGAATATCAACCTCCCGAAAGACACCCCATGGTCAATGTTGCCATTTGTGCCAAAAAAAAAAAAAAAAGAGTCCTACTCTTTGTCCTAGTTCTGGTCCCTACCTTGATGTCCTTCCGACCTCCTTCTCATTGGTAACACCATTGCTTCTCTGAACAGCTGTTGGGATCACCCAGTCAATCTATGCATCTATGTGGGCACTGCAAGAAACCGAGGGCCATAAAAGACCTGAGCGGAGTGGGGGCGGTAGCTTTAAGTCCTTGACTTACAATCACAATAGGGGTTGGAAAATGTCATGAAATGGTGGAGTCATTAAATGAGTCATCATGTGACTGCACCCAATTTTATAGCCTTTTTTGCCATGGTTGTTAAGGGAATCATTACAGTCGTTATGGAAGACATCATGTGACCACAAATTGCAACCATCCCTGTTAGCTAATCTCTACTTGACTTCACTTATCAGAAACTGACTTGGAAGGTTGCAAATGGAGATCACATGACTGTGGGACAATGCAACCAGCATAAATGCAGCACGGTTGCCAAGCGCCCAAATCACCATTGCGTAACCAAGTGGACACTGCAATGGTCATAAGCAGAGGTGGTATTCAGCCGGTTCCAACAGGTTCTGGAAAACTGATAGCGATAATTTTGAGAACAGGCAAATACCACTTCTGATTGGCTGACACCAACAAATATCATCTCTGATTGGCTGACAGTATAGCCACGCCCACTAGGCCATGCCCTCAGAACCAGTAGTAAAAATATTTGAATCCCACCACTGGTCGTAAGCGCAGGCACATGTCATAAGTTGCTTTTTTCAGCATCATATTAACTTTAAACAGTCACTAAACAAATGGTCATAAGTTGAGAATTACCTGTAGTAGCACCAAATCAGCCCAGAAAGTGGACAGCTAGCACTTGTGATAACCACTGTTGTCCTATGTATGCTAACATTCAGTACTTGTAAACCTGTCACTCCAGAATGAGTCCATCTCGAGCAATATAACTCTTATGGCATCATTTCTGAGGCACTGCAAAAGGAACCACAGTGGAAGAAGGGGAAATCACACTGCCAGGTAAATGTGGAATTGCAATAGGATACACCCAATGTTTTTTGAAAACATGAACGCTTCCCAAAATATTACACATCAGCAGCTTTTCCAGAAGCAGACAGGAAGGCCAGCCACATACTTAAGAGAATATAAGCTGTTTGCTCTTCCTGCTATCTAAACTAAGACAACTTTCAAGCTGAGGTGCTTATTTTTAGATATTGGAACTGGGCCTTGATTTCTTAGCAATATTTCTTTTAAGAGTTATTTCACAGAAATTCTTGTTTTCCCACTATTCTCTCTCAGTCTCTGGAAAAGATTCAGCTACTCAAAATTTAATGTATATTTACTTTGAAATATTAGATAGAAGGCAATTTAAATGGCCATCACCATCTCAACCTTTGGCATTTACCGGTAACTCCAAAACAGACTTTTGACCCATTTACAATGATTTCCAGAACCATCTGTAAAGAAATTTGATTGGATTAGTGGCTGGGATGGATCAGGCATATTATGGAACATGGACCATATTATGTGCTGTGGGAACCTAGGTTAATGGTTAATTTAGGGATTAATGTATTGTTCAAATTCAGAAAATGGATTAATTTAATAAATGATGGTTCCCTTAACCATAGCAAAAACTGTATGTGAACATAGCCGTACTGAGGAAAAAATTTAATAGATATGGATCCTAATCTCACATTTTAAGGCAGGTTATATAAAGTTTAAGCATTCCCAGGATATTCAACTACCTTAAAACTTACATGGAAACTTATCAAGTTCCTAGCAAACTTCCAGAACTGCGAAACCTGAAAATCCTTTACAGTATATCATGCCACATTATTACTCCCAGGTTCCTCACAATTTGCTATGCCGGCTGAGGTTACTGGGAGTTGTGTTCAGCAGCAGCTAAAAAGCCACAGGTTTGCTACCTTATATTTATATTTTATTTCCAAATGGCTTTTTGGCATGGAAATGTTTTCCTGTAATGTTTAGGTTAAAAGAACATTCTAAAATTTGAAGTGATAGGAAATGTAAGTATAAATATTGGAGGAGGGTGGTTTCTATTTCAGATACATTTGACCTCAGAATTAAACTCTGATCAATTGGGGGAAGGGGGGTTAACAGCAGCTGCAATCTCCAATGCTACATTTCAAAATGCTTTTGAAAATCCATTTATTTTTTTATTTTTTTGTTCTTCACAGCATTCTTTTCAGAATCTCAACATTTTTTTTTATATTGTGGATGTAATATTCTAAATGTGATCTTACCAAGGCATTATAAAGCAGTACTAACACTTCATGTGATCTTGATTCTATCCCTCTGTTAATGCAGCCAAGGATTGCATTGGGTTTTTTTTGGTGGCTGCTGCATCCTGGGTGGCTCATATTTAAGTGATGTCCACTAGGATCCACAAGATCCTTCTCACAATTACTGCTATTGAGCAGGTTTCACCTAATCTGTACTTGTGCATTTGGTTTTTCTTTTCTAAGTGTAGGACCTTACTTTTCTCCACATTGAATTCAATTTTGTTACATAGGACCCAGTGTCCAATTCTGTTAAGATCTGTGTGGGTCTTGAGCCTATCTTCTGGGATGTTGGATATTCCTGACAGCTTGGTGTTGTCTGCAGATTTGATGAGTTCCCCTTCTATGACCTAACCTAAATAGTTTATGAAGATGTTGAAGAGTACTAGGCCTAGAACAGAACCTTGAGGTACCCCACTACTTGCTTCCTCCATATAGATGTACTTCTGTTGAGGACTACGCATTGAGTGTGATTGTCAGCCATTTATAAATCCATCTGATAGGGGGGGGGGGGGAAATCTGCATTTTGTATAGAATAAAATGTACGCACACACAAAGGCAATTTAGTGCCTTCAGATCTTCAAGACTACAATTTCCATCGGCCCATGATGTCCAATCCAGAACTGGATGATCCCAAGTTAGAAGTTGTTATTGGAGCATCTGGTCGGCCCTACGGTCGGCCCTACGCCCTCTTATTAATACACGAGCTGCGTAGGAAGAAAGGGGCTCGAGATCTGTGAGCCGTACTAGTCTCTCGCTACGCGATCCGCCGTTTCTGTAAGCTCCCCCAAGAGCTGCTACTTACAAGTAGCGGAGGCAGCCAGACGGAGAATAATAAGCGAGCAGAGGATAGTTGTTAACGCAGCAAATTTCTTTCTCCGTAGTTCTCTGGTGTACTTTCTCTGCGGGCTACTCGAAAGTTAGTGGAGGCGGCTTACGGGACATGTTGGCTTCCGTCCAGCCCTGGACCGGTGCTTTCTGGTCGGGTCCCAGCTGGTCCCGGACTGGAGCGGACAGAGGAGGGGCGGCTGTCGAGCGGAGAGTGCGCACGCGGCGTGATTGATGAGCTCTCAATAAAACAGCCCCCCTCCCCGTTTGCATCAATGCTCCCAACCAACTCCCAGTGAAAACAACTGCTCGGTTGTAGAGAGGAAGCGGGCTGCTCCCTGAGAGGGTCGCTTCCTTTGGAGCTCCTTAGAAACCCCGCACCGGATCCCGCGCCTTTTCAAAATTGCCGGTTTGGTTGCATGCGGAGCCGGGGCGGGTCTCAGAAAGCGTCCCCCGTGGCTACTCAGCCGGTCGGGGTGGCGAGAGGAGGATCCAGGTGGCTCGCCTGCCCGCGGTCTCGGTTTCCTTTTTACACTTGGGCCTGTTGGTGGCGCTGTTCTCCAGAGTGGTTACTGCCTGGCACGGCTGTCCAAAGTGAGAGCAGACAGCAGTTCATCCCTGAGCTCGAGTTTTGTTTCGGGCACAAACTAAATGGAAAGCAGAAACCAAGGCAGTATGTAGGTCAAGATGTGACCGTGGCCAGATGCTCCAAAGAGCAGACATTCTAAATCCCATCTTTACTGATTCTGTATAAATAGAATCAAATGTAGCCTATGGGTATTTCAAGATCTCAGAAGGTGACAGGACTACAATGATCTCATTCCGATTCAAAATGTAAGTAGAGTCAAGGTTGTTTAAATCAAATCAAATCAAATCAAATAAGTAAATGAGAAAAGAAAGTCTCAGGAATATAAACTAGATGGGTAAGTAAAAACAAAAATCTCAAAAAAGAAGTCAGTGAGAAACCACTTCTGCTCTGCTGCCTGGAAAACTACATGGACATAGCGAATAAGGCCCCAAGAGTCAAGCCTGACTGAAGGAATTTTTTACCATTGTTAATCAGAAAATTTACATTGCCTTAAGGCAGGCTTAGAGAGACAGTATATTGTAGTGGATAAGGCAGTAAGCTAGCAACCAGGAAGCTGTGAGTTCTAGTCTCACCTCAGGCACAAAACCAGGTGGTTGACCCTCGGCCACGCTCTTTCAGCCCCGGAGTCAGAAGAAAGCAAGGGCAAAATCACTTCTGAAATCTCGCCAAGAAAATTGCAAGGACTTATCAAGGCAGTTACCAATCAGGCTAGCTATTCAGATGTTCTCAGAAATGTTTGGACTGTAGCCCTCATCATTTGCAGTAGCCCCCATTTCCAGATGACCATTGCAGTTGGATGCTTTCCTAGATGCCTGAAAAGAGACAGGTAGGAGACTACAAGGCCCATTGGGATTTCCAACTGGTAGTTTAAAAAAGGTAGCCATGCAGGTCCATGAAGAAAGAACAGTATAGTACTATACATCCCTAAAGCATTTCTATTTATCAAATGACACAAAGGACTTTTTCCAGATGCCCTTGAGGCACAAATTTGCCCTGGAGATATCTTTTTTTTCCTGTGTGACCTCAAATGTTGCCTTCAGCTCATCACCAGAAACAGGCATCAGAGGCAGTATAGGAACTGGCAATAGGATCAGCCAATTCCAGGCCAATATAGTTTCCCTAACTCAGAGATGTGTGAGAAATAACTCAGCCACGAGGAAAGACCAAAACAGATACCTGAGTTCTTCTAATGTTGTAAAATGAAACGATACACAAACCCTGGTAAAAAAATCCAGAAAGCACACTTTTTATCATTTTAATTGATCCTAATAGAAGAGTTAATCTACTCTGACAGGGATGTCCAAGGCCTTTCTCCACTACTGAAGTTCAAGGACTACCCTGTCTAAGGATAGCAAACAGATCAAACAGAAAAGATTAAGGGCTCACTGCTTTCCTGCAAGTTTGCCTTTTGCAGATGTCTGGAAATAACCCTCATTGAAATCAATGGTGATTTAATATTTTGGGACCAGGACACCACATTTTTTCATGTCATTTAAAACCATTGCATCTAATTTAGACAGAAATGAGCATTTTTATCAGTCCTATTCTATGCACCTTCACTGTCAAGGAGTACATAGAATTTGATCGTGCTTGTTTTCATATTTGACTGATCCTGGTAAAAATGTCTTCAATTAACCTCAATTTCAGTTCTTACAACTACGTATAAAAGAAGATAGCTTTGTGTGCTCAGTGCAATAGTTGGAAGTCAGTAAAATTAGAAAATGAGAAATTACTTTGCCCAACTTATTCATTTAATGATACATCATCTGGTGATCTTAGCACTGAGAGCCACGTCATAGATGGAAGATTTCAATGGTGAATTTTCTCATATGTTTCAGAATGTCTATTCATTCTGCAGAGCTGAACGTTTTCTATGTAGAACAGAAACAGCAAGGCTGCTCTGGCAGACAGCCTTGTTTGAGACTGAATGGGAGGAGCCCTCTTAATCCCATTTGACCTCTGATTTGTGTCCAATATGGCTATGGTGAGGGTTGGTGGTTGGGGTAATGGTTTATACTGATTCCACTCCTTTCTAAATTGACAGTACCATGCAGTGGCAGGGCTCATCCCATTCCAGACCTCTTGTGCAATTCCTCGGGGTCTTGACCCTTTCTCTGGACGCTATAGGGCCAGAATGGGATGGAACAGGTTGAAGCTGAACCCCAATAAGATGGAACTGATGCTTCTCCACAGCACATGGTGTGTTTTTGCTCTGGTCATAACTCCTGAGTGGGGTGGTACTTCCTCAGAAGAAAGCAAGCTACCATTTGGGTGTCCTCCTGGTCTTGCTGATATTGTTAGATTTCCAGGTGACAGTTTTGGCCATGAGGGCTTTTGCCAATGTTGGTCGATACAACCGTTGCAGTTGCATCATTTAAAGCAGGAACACCATCATTGCCATTGCAATTCATTTTACATAGACTTTGAAGTCTACTCAGAAACTACAATTGGTAGGTAAGAGCTGTTAGGGACATACTTCACTTGTATTATAGAGACTGTGATGGGTTTCAGCAGATTTCTCAGTACAATGAAAAGTGTTACTTTACATATACAATGCGCTATGTGGCTTGGCTCCTAAGTATCTTAAGGACCACCTCCTCCAAACTGAAGGAGCCATCTGATGCATTTGCTCCTAGGGGGAACTGTCCAGTCTGTCACCATGAACTGCAGCGAGGCAAAGAGAAAAGTCCAGGACTAGTAAAATGCTGGCAAATTCTCCTTTGGAACACTCACTGCTCTGCAAGAACTCGTAGCCAGAATTTAATAGTTATTTCACTATTTGTATCCTACTGCTTTCAATAACTTTTTTTTAAGTGAGAAAAATTAATTCCCTCACTATGAAGAACAACTTTCCCAAAGTGATGGCCTCTTGCTGTGCTATGATGGCTGGGAGTTATGGAAATTGTGATCTTAAGTTGTCTAAAAAGGGAAGGTTAGATTAAATATTATAATGTCTCAAAATGTTATTCAAATAATACAATTATTGAATCATTATTTGAATACAGTCAGTGGTGGGATTCAATTTTTTATACTACTGGTTCTGTGGGCGTGGCTTAGTGGGCATGACTATGCTGCCAGCCAATCAGAGGTGGTATTTGCCAGTGTCAGCCAATCAGAGGTGGTTCTCTGAATCAGTCAAAATT
>JANHFR010006543.1:181671-195731 GCA_032468015.1 Mimophis mahfalensis | reverse complement strand
GGTGAAATGCCCAGTCTTGAAATGAGATATCCAGGTTTTGACCCCCACCCCATGCCCCAAGAACAGGAGCCGCCTCTTATCCTTAAAGATTTCTCTCTTGTCTCTCCCCCGCCTCCAGGATCCAACCGCGCCGCCTTACAGGGACGGGCAAATTCGGCATTGAGGAAGCACTACAAGAAAAACATGGCTACCAGGGCTCCTTTGTTCGCACACACGGCAGCGCGAGAGGCAGGAGAAAGGAGAGGCGGGAAGACGGGCGGAGGCGAGGCGAGGCGCGTCAGCCGCTGCCGGGCCGTCTCTGCAGCCTGGCGCAGAACTCGGCTCAGCGATCCCCGTTGACCCCGCCTAGCGGTGCCCTCTCTGTGCTCGGTTGCTTAGCTACCGGGCTCTGCTCCGAGCCAATGAGGGAAGAGGACGCCGGCGGCAATTTTCCTCAAGTGTGGGAGGATGAATCCCTGAGCGCCGCGAGCCCTTCCTCCGCGCCGCTGCCCTTTGGAGCGAAGCCTCGCGCTGAAATGAGGGGGGGGGGGGGGGGGGGGGGGGCGGAACGACCCTTCCAGGGTTCTTCGGCGCGCGGAGGTGCTCGCTGCCTGCCCCTCCCTCCCCCCCCCCCTTTTTTATTTTATCCCCGCGGGTCGCAGCTCAGCGGGGAAATAGGAATCCGCGGACAGGTTGCTTGCGGATTTCAGCCGAGTAGAATAGATCCCGCGTGATCCAACTCTGGCCAGCTCGACAAGCTCATCCGCCGACGGTGAAGAAGGGAAGAATGGAGGAAAGGGAGCCAGGAAAAGGATGGGGGAGAAGATAGGCAGGCAGGCCAAACAATGCATGCTCTTTTTTTTTTTTTTTTTTTTTGACCACGGGGCCAAAGAACAAATCCGTTAGGGAGCAAGGCGTTCGCGATCAACTCAAAGTTCCTCCCCAAAATTATTGCTCTGCTGCTACTGCTGTTGTTTGAACGCCACTGTATTGTTTACTGTACTACCAGTAATTGGTAGACGGGTGATGGCTACATACCGACCTGTTTCCAGCTTTAGGAAGGTCGGCAATTCGGCGTACAAAGAGGGCGGAAATGGTCTGTAGCTGGAAAGAAAGAGAGAAAATAGATACCCGCTCCCTTTAGGGGTTATGGAGAGGCATTCACCTAAACTTCCTTGTAATCCAGCCCAATACATTGGATTGAGATTTGTTTTCCAAGAAATATGCTTAAGTGTGCAGCCCTGAAGGGAGAAGAGAATGGTTTCCAAAAGAGAGAATGGTTTCAGAAAGGTTCCTACACTACAGTTGTAATCTTTAGTCCTGCTCTTCTTCCCACCCCACATGCTGCAGAAAACAAGGGGGGAAATAATCGATAATAAACTTTAAGGTGAGAGACAACGGTAAGTCTGAAATGAAAGTTGCTGTAGTACAAAATTGAGAAAGGCTGTATTTCAAAATCTGATCGCATTTTGTTTTTAGTGCGGGTTTAGGACCTCAGATAGCTAAATAAAGATACCTGGCTCCATGGCTGGTCCTTAAGCTTCAAATAATTAAAAAGAGCCACATCTTCAAGAAATGCATTTTCAGCTTTGTAGAGTTAAATGGAAATGTCCTCCTCCTCCTCCTCTGTCTTTCCATATTCTCCATTCTCCTTAGGAACCACAAAGCTTGGAAGTTTCTTGGGAGAAAATGCTGCTGTTTTTTCCACAAAGGCTGAGATCTTAGACCCTATTACAGTATGCTGTTGTTCTTTCAGATAACACAATAGTTCAGGGACAAAGCAGATTTTATATGTGGAAATTGCTAATTTCTACATTACTGAAAGCTAAATAGTAGGCGAAACTTTGAGCCAGAAATTATTTTTTTATTATAAGACAACTTTACAATTAGGAGCAAGAGTCAATTGGATTGCTATGCGCAGCTATAGAAATTGAATAAAGTAAATAAATAAAAATTTGCCATTGAAAAAAATGGCATTCCATCTCTCTTCCTTCTTAAACCCAAATCCCACACGTTTATATGGAAGTAAATGCTAGAGGAATAGGAGAGGCTTTTTGCCAAGTAATTTATTTTAAGCCCTGAATACTGGTGTTCTTGGCCCCCTGCAGTCAGGCCAAAAAACCCCCACAAAAAAACAACAAAAAAAAAACCCACCACCAACTCTAGAAAATAGAGCCAAGGCAAGATTTATTTCCAATTGGTTTATGATTTTCCCATCCCAGCTTACATCACCCAACATGATTTTAAACATGTGGTCTTTCAGGCACAACTTGACTTCAAGCAAAAGAAATAAAAATCTTTGTGCAACAATCTTGATCGCAGTTTAATTACCAGAATGTCAGACTTGATTTGCAAGGTTTGCCAATGAAAAATCTGAAAATAAAGTTATCTCTATACCAAGACTACTTGTGTTTATCTGTATGAATAGTTCTGTTTCTCTCTCCCATTCCCAGAAGGTTCATAACTTGCTTTCACTGCATATATGAGTTCAGGGAAGAATAACACAAAACAATTCAGATGCCATTTGAAGTTAAGCCCATAAAACATGAAGCTGTGGATCGTATCAGGACATCCTAGAAAGCTCTATCAAGTTACATTCCATACGCCTAGTTTTGATTTATAGAAGTTGAAAATAAATACGTCTTCCTATGAGGAACACAAAATAAATTAGGCATGTTATTTATTTATCAGTGTTGATATCTAAGAATTTCCTGGAAGAGTTTCGAGGGATTGTGTACTTGTTCAAATTAGAACTTACTGATTGTGCATACTATGGTTTTATAATAGCTTTGAGTGTGTGCATTTCAGAAAAAGCAAAACATCAGAGAAAGCAACTTTAAATCCAGAAGTGGTTAAAATATTTCTTCATTCGAAGCTGTTTATTCTGTCTTGTTTACAGATTTACAACACTTGGATAAAAGTGAGATTTAACAAAAGGGTACATACTCCATCTTCATTGTTAACATGGTATATTTTTTAAAAAAAAGAAATGAGGGGCATAACATGATTTTTTAAAAAATATACTGTCACTATCATTGTCTAGCCAGACACAAATGTAAGAGTGAAAATCCCCGTCCAACAAAAAGATCTGCAGGAGCTGCCATCAGGATGCACAGAAATGGAATGGCACTATTAGTCAAGCTGAAATGGGAGGTTTCACTCTGCCCCTGTCCAAGGCATTTCCAAAGATCTGCATCCTAACTGAGTAGTCTGGAAGACAGTAAGAAATGCTTCTTTCTGAATGAATGGACAGCTGTAGCTTCTAACATCTACCTAGTGTCACTTTTATGCTGAGGAACACTTTATAATAAATCCAGGGAGAGATTAAATACAAGATATAAATAAAAAAAGTGGGAGCCCAGGAAGGATGTTTGTGTTCCTTGTCCATTTTAGGCTTCAGCCAGAAACATTTGTTTACATGAGGATTGCATCAATGCCTGCTACAAACAACTATATTAAATATTGATAAATCTAGTAATTTCCTATCTCAAAAGCCATTCAGATTTCCCTACACCCTAGTTCAGTCTTTCCTTGTAGATACTTGATTGTCAATATTTCATTCAAAATTTGTCTTCTCTTTTTCCTCCTTAATCAGCAAAAGTAAGTTCTGATAAGGTGTACAAAATTGATCTATGATTAGCATAAATAGCATATAAATAATATAACAATAATAATAACAATAACAACTGAAAGGGATAGTTCTTAGTTTGAATTACTGTGGAACTACTAAATGACATCAATAGCATTATATTGTTTCTAATCTATCTGAAGGTTTTGGCTATTTTACGTTAAAACAACAAGACAAAATGGTCTCTGTAATAGATAGTAAAGATGTCATTTGAGACACTCATAGCTAAAGTAATTCCATTATACTCAATGGGGCTTACCTGTGAGAAAACAAGTATGGAACTGCATTATAACAGTTTCTTGGATGGTTTATGGATATCAAAGATGGCCAATACCCAAATTGCCAGAGGAGAGAATAATTTTAAATAAGATGCACTCCCACCCTAAATAATTTTTAACATTTTAAAAGTAAAAGGATACTAAACAATCATGAAATAAATTAATATGTTGTATATTTATGTGTTTTAAAATGTAACAGCTGTTTGTGATAATGCTTCAATTTTGTATTAATCTATGACTTGACTTACAATTTGCTTAATCCTTACATAAACTACAAACACCAGCCACTGTTACAACTGTTCAAAACTACTCTTTCTATTTCTGATCAAATATACTAAATAGGTGAAAATGTATAGTTATCAAAGACCTGAATTAAACTTTCAAAATTAGGGAGAAGGGAATGAAGAAATTCTACAAATATCCACATAAATACATTGAAGGCCAAGATTAAATAATGAGTATTTTTTTAAAAGTTATTAAAATAATAAATACATCTTATTTAAGTCCAAAGCAATTGTCCACATTGCTGAAGGATCCCATAAATTAACATCTCTAGAATAAGGTCCTTATTTTGGTCCCAACTGTCTTAAACTCCTCATCAGTACTCATGTTTTGCTAATACTAACAAATTTCTACAACTTATTTTTCAGTACATTTTTACCAATTAATATTCCCTTGTGGGAATTACTTTTAAAGGATATTGCACTGTCATGCTTTAAAACTTTTTTTAAATTCAAAAACAGAAAGGAAAACAAAACCATAGAGTTCAGAAGTTGTCAATGAAATAAACAAGATAATTTAGCTGTTACTGGACACACACACACACACACAATCCACTAACACTCAGGATTCTGAAAAATAATTATCAGGAAAAAGTGAGGTAATTGAAACATGAGGATCTTTCTCTTCCTTTCTTCCTTTCTTTCATTCCTTTTTCTTTCTTTTTCTTTCTTTCCTCTTCCCCCTTTCTCCCTCTCTTTCTCTCCATATGTTTCATTTTACTACAGATGTGTTAGTTTGGGGGCTTCCTGAATCCTTCCCTGAGATGTGTGGTGAGAAGTGAGATCTGTGTAGGTGGGGTGGGGGTCACAAGGTCCATGATGATGGTTGCCGGGGATCTGAGCAGCGCAGCTGTAGTCCACGCTAGCCGAGGAAGGGTGAGAGAGATGGCTGATGTTGAACATCGGACCGGAGGCTGGCATGGAATCCACGAAGTTCCCTCCAACATAGACAGGGCTACCCTGCAAACTAGGATTGGCAAAACCACCCCCATTGCTTTGCATGGTGTGGTGGTCATATTCAGCTCCAGGGTATCTTTTCTGCTGAGGCAAACAGCTGCTGAGCGGAGCTGTGTAGGCAGCCAGGCCATATAGATTTTGTTGCGACTTGGCAAAAGAAGTTGGTGATGGGGCAGTGTCATAGCTCAGGGCCCCAACACTGGGCAACTGGCCGGTATAGCCAACGTGACTTGGACCGCTTAGGGGTGGACTTCGGTCCGGAGACTGGCCAACCGGGGAGTGCATAATCCCTTTGGCTTTCTGGTCCTTTTTGTATTTCATCCTACGGTTCTGAAACCAGATCTTGATCTGACGCTCAGTCAGGTTGAGTAGGTTTGCCATCTCCACACGGCGTGGACGGCAGAGATAGCGGTTGAAGTGGAATTCTTTCTCCAGCTCCACCAGCTGAGCACTGGTATAGGCTGTGCGGACTCTCTTGGAAGCCGGGCCAGGCGGGCTCTTGTCTTCACAGTTCTCTCCTGCCAAAGAGAAAGAAAAGAGATAGGTTGATGAGCTGCTTGAGTTACCCCAGTGGGTGGCATCTACCATGCGAAGCGTCCTGGCAGATATGGGCAGAGGTTGTTGTAGACTGGGAAGCTGAAGACCCTTTGGTATTCCAAAGCTGCAGTGGACTGAATGCCAATGTGGAAAATATGCCTAACAACTCTGAATGCCCAGTTCGAATCCAGCCATTCACATTCCATTCTGAATGGACACTATTCAGTAACTTTCAGAGCAGTCTCTGGGGTAGATGATCAATGCAGGGCACCAACAGCGCCACCATCACTGCAGTTCCAGCTGTATTCTTTTCCCTTAATTCCTCCCCTCCCTTCCTTTTGAAGCTGGCTTTCACAGTAAATTCAAAAGAGCCAGGTCTCAGCGCTTTGCACAATTGCAATCAATATGTGAAGGCCTCTGCCTCATCATCAGGGAAAGCAAAATGCATGCCAAGGGATGCTACCAACAAAGCCTTAGATCGCTTTGGTGTTTCTCTTCCCACCAGCCATACCACTGAAATTCTTAGCCCTCCACCCTATCTCATCCACCCCATTCCACAAAGTACATAGCCAGAAACTAGCTACATACTCTATACTACACTGGAGAACCAGTGATTGAAGCTGGATGTTGGGGGATGGGGTGGGAGGGACCTCAAAGGGATAGGAAAGTTCCAGTTTCTGGCAAGAGAGCTGTAAATCATCTAATTTAATTGGAGAAATCAATTGATCCTCTGACAAAACCCAGAAAGGTCTGTCGAAGGGATCCAAACAGGACAAGACCCAGGCTCCAAACTCTGAAGACAATGCAGCAGTGAGAGCCCCAAGTGTGCTGATTATCTCTGAGATAGTACTCTAACTATTGGGAAGGCTGCTGAGCTGGGGATCCCCATGGGAAAAGCCCCCCCCCCCCTCCCTCATCCAACTGAGCAGCCATTTCAAAACCAGAAAGAGCCAGCTATCAGGATCCGGGTCTGCACTACTCCCTCTCTCTGCACATCAGACAATTTTGAAAAGGGGAGGAATGTGGAGGCCATCAAGTAAAGTCCCAGCACTTCCTCCTGTTGGATTAGAAAATTATGTAGCAGGGTGCCTTTACAGGAGAAGGCCACACCTAGTTGGAGAGATGGACACAGTCTCATCTCTCATTTCATCATCCACTTTGGAATTACTAGCATTTAGGCACCTCAAATGATTTTGCAGATTCTCTATAGAAGAGCAAAAGAGAGGGATGATCTCCTAGGGACAGAAACAAACAAGGCCAGCCCTGCCATTAGGCTGATCAAGGCAACTGCCCCAGGTTTCAGATCTATGCATATTATAAAGGGCAGTGCTTTATTATTTATTTTGTAACAAGATGGTGTGGAGAAGGACTTGAGGGATTTCTTTTTCCTATGCCATAATTAGTTGCCTAATTTAGAGTAGACTAGAACATGACTTGGGCAAAGCTGGGGCAAGTATAATTTGGCCAATAAGACAAGCAAGGACTTATTAGCTAACCCTGGCTGTAGAGTTTACTTGTTTTGTTTCGTTTTAAGTTAAGCAGCGTGGTTAATGTTTAATTCAGAACCATGGCATGCTAGCATAAAGGCTCTTTGAAAAAGAAAATATGTATTTTAAAAATAAAGAACATCTGGCAACCTACTTTGAAAAATATATTGAGTTACTCAACTTTGAAATGCTGTAACACAGAGTGAGCTCCTTGAATATTTCATTTCTTTTCTGTTCAATTTAAAAAGTCAGCCAAGTAAGAACTAAATCCCATAGGTTTATATAGGACATCATCAGGTACTTGTTCTTACATGAAAAGTGGCATTGGTTTTATTATAATGTATAAAGTTTGCTTTCAGTAGGGAACCTCATGAGGAATCCTACATTATCAAGTCTAGAAGACGTTTAAAACAAAGATGGGTTCTTGTTACAAGCTGTGCTTATGTCTACAGGATGCCTCCACCCAGCTATTATGCCTAGGACACACAGATAAGTTTCAAAAATTGGGATTTGATACCACAAGCCTTTTCACCAAACCAGGGCAGAATCTTGAATCCTGCCTATAGAAGTGTTCATGTTAATTAAAAGCCCCACACTAGAGATCTTAAAATGTGTAAGATTACAATTCCCATTGTGGCCAACCATGGTCCACCAAAAGGCACCAAAGGTGGAAAGAGAACTCGTGTCTTCATCTGGCTGTTACAATAAGTGGCCTTGGCTGATAGCTCAGCAAATGGCTCTAAAAAGGGCAATAAAAGAATTAATTACGGTTATGCAGTTATTTATTTGCTTTTATGGCATCCTTCCTCTCAAGGACAGAAGAAAGCGGCTGTCAGGAGCCACCACAAAATGGTGTCTTGGTTTCAGAGGCAGATTGCTAGAGCAAGCCAACTACTGAGAGCATTGCCTGAGTATCAGTTTAGTAGCAAGTCGAGGGGGGGGGGGATGTTGGATGGACTTTGGGTCTGTCCTAGCAGGGCCTCTTTATGTTTCAATGACTTCTGTGCTACATTATCCTCTCACAGGGAGCCGGCCAAGAAGAACCCCGCCCTCATAGGTACCCCAGGTAAGCGAGGTGGATACCTGCGGGCGGGCAATTGTTTTTCTGCTTGGAGTTCTGCCGCGATTCTTTCATCCAGGGGAAGATCTGCTTACTAATCGTGGACGGGGAGCCGTTGGAAGAATTAGGCCCGCTTTTGCCTTTCTTGGCAGACGCCGCGTGGGAAGCGTTATTAGGCGGGGAGGGAGAGGGCAGGGTAGGGGGCGGCGGCGGTTGTTGCTGAGGCGGCGGCTGCTGTTGGTCGCCCAGGCCCGGCGGCGGCTGAGGGATCGCCTGGCTCCCGCCGCCGGGCCGCATGCAGCTTCCGCCGAGCTCGGAGCTCTTGTGGACAGGAGGCGCTCCTCGGAGAGGGGCGGCGCTTTGGAGGGAGCAAGCCGACCCGGGATAGTCATTTTCCAAAGCGGGCTGGGCGTAGGGCTGAGGCGGGCCTGTGGTGTAGCCGTAGGCGTCCGCTTTGCCGTAGCCGCCGCTGCCGCCGTAAGCCCCGAAGAGCGTCGAGTTGTCGTAGTAGGCGGTTTTCTGCATCTTGGGCTCCGCGGTCGCCAAGGCCTCGGGCGCCTGCTCAAACAACATTGACCGTCAAGGCCCTCCCGTCGCTCGGCCTTTGCTTTTTCACGTCTTGGGCTCCGGCCAGTCGCTGCCCGCGAAACACCTGGAGGACAGAGGGGAGACGAGAAGCCATTTGAGGCGGGAGAGCGCACATGTCTGAAGGCATGACTGGGCCGTGTCCCCTGTTTTCCTCAAACATGGTGCAGCTCTGTTTTCCAGTCGTGCAGGACAGGCCTCCGCCAGTCTCCCACCCCACCTCTGTTACCTTAATCCAGACACCCAGTGACAGGCCAGCAAGTAATGTTGACGCAACCCATCACTGAAGACTTAGAATAACTTTATTATCACATTGAATGTACACTAATCGGCATATATTAAAATGAAATTACGTTGCATACAGCTCTCAAAGGGTCTCCACCTCTACTATATACTATATAAACATGAATAGATAGATAGATAGATAGATAGATAGATAGATAGATAGATAGATAGATAGATAGATAGACAGACAAAAAAAACCCACCATGCATATGTAATTGTACTGAAGCACATTTGCCATGGTCTTAAAACTCAAGCAAAGGAGAAGTGGAAAAGGTTATTGCCTGGAAATGTTATCCTCATTCTGATATGTACATTAAAGTGTAAGATAATAGGATTCCGGTTGTTCCAATTGCATTTTGCCCATTGGAATAGTTCCCAAGGCCTTTCCTGCCTTCATAAATAGCACAAGCGTCTATAGACAGAGACCTAATTCCAGAAGAAAGCTACCTTAAGGTCTTTTAAACCCAGGTCTCTACAGCCAAGAACACCTGTTTGTCTACAAATACTGTACCTCATCATAATACAGCAAGAACTACAAGTCCCATTACGTTGGCTTGTAGAGGCCATATTAGCTGGTGATTCTGGGAGCTGCAGTACAATTGATCTCCAGAGCAACAATTTGAGAAAAACTGGTCTAAAGAAGCAGTTCCTACACCACATTTTGTAATGCATTTTACCCACTCGTAATGATATGTGAGGAAGACTTTGAGAGATGGGTGAAGAGATACTACCATGGGAATAGTCAGATAAGAGATGGCATAGCCCACAGCCGCAAAGCAGAGCAAAAGGCTCTGATGGGACCCTCCCTAGCTTTTCAGGCTGTAAAGGAGATGGCAGGAGATAAATACTTTCAGAATTTCAAGATTCTGTTAATATAGCCTTACAATAAAGGCTATTATTATTTCTGATATTTCCTGTCTAGTTTTCCTGGCAAGGCTGACACTGCCCAATGCACAACCTGTCAATGACAAGCATGGGTTCAAATGGTAGAATCCCATAAGTTCACTTCTTTCTTAATCATAACAGACCTTCAGTAGTCTAACTTTTGACTTACCGTATCTGCCCCTCCACAGGAAGGAAGTCAGTCCTTGTCATTTATGGGTGGTTTCTGCTACTGTGCTCTATACCTGAACGTTCATCCTTGAATACACACATAGGCAGCCATCCAAGCATTTCACACATTTCATCATTGGCCTCACTTGTCAACTTTCTCCCTTTTTTCCCCCTTCCATCTAAGCAAATATCTGGCAGTCAGCTATTCATATATTTCATCCCCATCCTAAACAAAGTTACATGCCACAAATGCCATTGAAATCAATTGCTTTCTCTTCCAATATGAATACTGAGAATCAGGATATGCAGAGAGTAGCCCTGATTCAATCAGGGTCTGGGACTTTCACTCTTGCACTTCCATTCAAATAGAAGTATGCCTCTACAAAACCCAAGAAAGTAGAAATTTAAATTTAATCAGCCTCAGGTAACCAAAAGGCACAAATGTTTCCATACAATGTCTGGATGATACCTTTTTTTCCCCAAACAGGTGAAAGAATTCTTAATCTAGAATCCTAACATGCTCACCCTGTTTGGTAGGATAAAACAAGAATTATAACCTTCCAGACTTGGAGAATGCCAATCCTGAAAAGCTAACCAAAACTGAAATATTCTTCACTGCTTTCCTGGAAAGGTATACATTTGGAAAACATTTTGGAGGGTGGAGGACTTGATATTGGCACTATTTATTGTCAAAAGAGGAGCCAGACAAGTTATCTTAGTTTCAGAGTGAGCCTCAGGATTGGTCAAATTGGGCAATAGGGAAGAGGTAATTTTGATATAATTCTTATCAATAAACATATAAATCTAGGGTTTGTGGCCACCACCACCGTAAGCAGGCAGGCAGCATTTTATAATAATATTTGATAGTCTGTTTTAGTGCAGTACATTAAAGCTTGATCTTTTCCCCACCCATCCCCTATCACCCATATGGCATCAAATCTTATCAGTCTGAAAAAAACAAAAATGAAAATAAGGACAATAACAGAGGAAAACAAGCTGCTTCAAATATAGTGATTAATATCACTTTTGGTCCTCAAAAGTGATGGTAGTTTATACAAATCAATCTCATGGGGAAATCCAAAAGACACTAGTCCCCAGGCTCCCCGAAAGACAACCACTGCCTATTATAAACTGCACTTAATTACTTGCTTACTTTAAAAGGTGATAGACTTTTAGCAAAGAATGGAGAGTTGTTGTCATTTAGTCTGCCTTGTTAAATAACAATCTGCTATTAAAAAGGAAATGTTGATTTAAACTTTGCATTTCATCCTACAGTTTCACAATGCAGTCTTGTTGCTTCTGTATGGATTATTTTAATAGTTTTTAAGAAATATAAACTGTTCTCTGCCTTGTTGTACTCAGTATAACTGTATCATCAGTGTTTAACTGCTATTCTATTTTGGTATAAATATTAACCAATTTTTTTTTTGTTTTGTTATTGCATTTTCTCTTTCTCCCCCTTCTCTTGTTTTGTTTTCCCCCAAATTGCGCATGCGTGCATTAATAGCCAAGGGTGACATGATGGATTGAACCAGAACTGGAACCTGAAAAACCGGAGAAAAGTCGATCTGTATTGTAAATCCTGACTCTTAGCGTTTTGTTTTGTTTTTCCTGGGAAGAGTTCTAAGAAGTTAAAGTGTAACTGAGGGCATTCAGTAACTTTCATTTGCAATCTAAAGAAGAAAAAGACCTATGTCAGCTATCTTCTCTTCTGTTTCAGACATATTTCAGCAGATGTTTGTGGTGGGGTAGTTTGACCTAAAAGCTACATAAACGATAGGGGATTATTTTCTGAGCCCACTTTTCATTGAGAAGCATTTCTGTGGGTTATTGCCATCCAGAAAATTCCATTTCTGTTTCAGAAAAAAAAATGAATCACTCATATACAAAATAGTTTTTTCCCCCAAAAAAATATTCATATATTGTTATTGTGCATTATTATTTCTTTACTTCCTTCTGAGTATAAACATGGCCTTCAATGCTTGGGACAAACATTAGGATTTCCTTTCTCAGTGTTTAGGGCTGTCTCCATATCTTACTAGCTCTTTATGGGCCAATGACTTGAAATATCGAGGGAGTGGAGGGCGGGATTATGAATTTAGCTTGGCAAGGCCAGACTTTTCATTTCTGCTCATCCACTGGGTGACCCTGAGATCACAAGTCTATCTGAACAGAAGTTATTTAACAGATGTCTTTGGAGAAAATTAGAAATTAGACTAAGTACATTAATAAATAAGTAAATGCATGTTAATTGATGCTTAGTACATGGAAGTCAAACCCATGAGTTTAGTTTCAAGCAAAGTGCTTAAGTCTGAATCTTCTCAAATACACAAGTATCCTATTTCATGAGAGAAGTAGCATCAACAATCTAGAAAAACAGGTAAATACTTTAGGAACTAGACTTATGGTTTCCAATTCAACAGTATTTATAAATAAGCATCAAGCAGTTCAATTTTGTGCCTTGTTTATTCAGAAGGCCTAGTGGGCTCAGTGGAATAAAGCCATTGCTAAATTGTAGGGAAGGTTGCACCACAGGAATCATAACTATAAGGTTTCCCATTCCTGGTGCTATAAAGTTCTGTTGCTGCAGACATGGCCCCAATATGGTTTACACATAAGCTCATTAAGTGATGAACACATCAGCTATTGAACCAAGAACATTTTCCATTGTTTTCACTTTAAATCACCATTTGAAATCATTGAACTTTTGGGTCCCCAAATAAACTCAAGAATTGTTGCTGTTCAAATTGAAGCAGGAAGGATGATTAGCTTTTTTGTGATCATTTACATTTTTATTTTCAGATAACGATGTTAGAATCACAGGCTCCGGGCATTTAAATTGGTTTACAAATGTGATACATAGAGACCACAGAAAAGGAGTTATTGATTCTACTGAAACTTTTGCGCTTCTGTACTAATTCCTGGTAAAGATACCTTTAAAAGATATCTTTTATTTCACATTACAAAACACTGTTCAGGTAGCACTTTGGGACATCATGGCTGTGATTGACATAATACAAAATATTTATAATTAAAATATTTTAAATTTGCTGTATTTTCCCAACTTCGTAATACAAGACATGTTAGTTTCCTGGCAAACGATGCCAGTAACTTTAATACAGAGGCCAGAACATTACTCAAATTATGATAGGTTTCACAAGTTCCTTTAATGTATTTTAATTTTAAAAATTATTTAAAGTAAATTTGAATAAGCTATAGAGAGAAAATAGGGAAGTATTATATTATTAGTGCTTACTTCAAAACACTGAAAATATACAAATGCATGCACCGTTAAACAACTGAAATACTGTGACAATTTTGAGGGGAGAAATGAGACATAAATGCCATAAGTAAATGAAAAATAAGCTTCCAGAATGTTATTTATAATTTAAAGAAAAACAAAGAAAAACTTCTGGCTTCAAGTTTTATAAACCTACAATGGCATGAAAGATGGTGAAGTAGTGTTCATTTTATAATGTTTTATCTTTATTGGAAGATATACTTATTTAGATGCATATTCCCAAGAATCTAGAGGGGAAAAAAAAGAGGGAAAAAATATAAAATGGGGCCCAAGTTAAAAAGCAAATTAGAAATAAAACAAATATTAACCTAGAGGATGTCCAGGATTTGCTTCCATTGATGTGTGTATTATTAGCCTTCAAGGCTGCATTTATTCACAAATAATAATTCATAATCATAAAGTCCACCTCTTAGCCTATTGCAACCTCACTACTTCATAGTGGGGTTTTGTTTATTCTGAATCAACACATGACTTGGTGCCTCCTGGTTCATTCACTAAAACCAGGTTTTCTCAACACACAAGATCTTCAGAAAGAATATTACAGCAAAGTGAGAACTAACTTTCTTTCTTTCTTTCTTTCTTTCTTTCTTTCTTTCTTTCTTTCTTTCTTTCTTTCTTTCTTTCTTTCT
>JANHFR010006543.1:51171-66416 GCA_032468015.1 Mimophis mahfalensis | reverse complement strand
GGGCTGCCCTAATAAGCAGGTATATACAAAGAATGAAGGCTAATGTTTCAAGAGGTTGTAAGCCACCCTGAGTCTCCAAAAGAATCAGTTCTGATTTTTGGTTCTTTATTAGAAAATCACAAAAGATCCTACAATCTACTCAACATTGCCATAGATTAAAAAAAGGTTATATTTTCACTTTTTACAAAGTGTAATCACATGTGATCTTCAGACTTCATTAAGGTCTGTACTTATCTTTCATGGACATACTGGAGAAAAATGAACAAGCATATTAAGGTTACCACAGCCCCGCCTCTTTAAATAACCATAGGTGTTCACTATGGTGGTGGGCAAGATGGAAAGCTCTTGAACATAATGGTGGAAAGTTGCCTTAGAAAACAGAGGAAATAGTTTTTCTCTGATGTACCCATTGTCTGCTTTGACCATATCCAATCCTCTTGTGTTCCACTTGCATGGAACCACTCTGGTGTTTCACAAGATACACTTATCCCCTGATCACGAAAAACCTGGACTTTTGTGGCAGACCTATATTCTTCTCTTTTGAACTATAAATCGTATTTGCAAAAGAAAGTCATGAAGAGAAAATAAACTAAAATTTAATTAAAAGAAACCTTAATGGAAGGGAGAGATTGATTAACTGTTTAAAAATAAGCTACATACTGTATGGGAAAATTGTAGCAATGGGAAGAATAAAAACAAGAGGTGAAGCTCTCTCTATTCTTTGAAAAATATGTTATAATATTTATATCTAGTCATTATAAATAAAATATGGATGCACTGATTTTAAGACATACACACATTTTATAACCATTCTTAACCTTTGTTTACCAAATTTTACCAACATGATTTTTATTGATCCTGGATATCCAGAAAGTAGGTTGGGTTTGGTTTTTTTATTTTTTTATTTTTTAGAAGAAAAGTCTTTTGACTTTATCTGAATGTAGGTATATTAAAAGAGGCATTCCCAAACAAAAAGGAGTCTTTTATAAAGGTTTCATTGGGAAACAGTTACACTAACCCCAAACTATAATTAAACATAAAATTCTGATGGGGCTGTTTCCTTGTTAAACTTGTACTATTTTACATTCCTCTAATGGCCTGAGGTTATAAGCAAAATAAAGTTCTCAACTGGAGAATTTAGTTTAGTTGCTCACATGCCTGATGGCAAATTATACTACACAGATGCAGAACAGTCCTTTTAAAAGAACTAAACAATATTTCCTGTTTTTTCCCTCTATCTTGTGTGTGTGTGTGTGTGTGTGTGTGTGTGTGTGTGTGTGTGTGTGCAGGTAAATGAATTATTCCATGAATTCCCCCCCCCCCCGTGAACTTTCTTAACATTTTATGATAACAGTTCCTTCTTATTAAAAAAAAAAAGGGGGGGGATTTGGCTTCCACTCTTCTACTATTCTGCTGACCCTTAGTTGGCATGTAGAAATATAAAAATATAGAATGCCTTTCAATAAGTTTTTATTAAAAACAGTTTCCTTCCTCTTGTCTCAAAGAACTCAGACAGACTGAGGTATCCTGTGTTATCATGATAACAGATACTCTGCGTGTGAGGCCTTTCTCAGAGTCTAGGGCTGTCTTTTATCATGGACTTTCTCCTCGGTTATTTCTTTCATTTAAAGGAGGAACTGTTTCTCCCAAGCTATAAACACCTATTAAATATTCCCCACCCTTTCATACTGGGGCTGAGGGTCTTAACAGTCTGCAGCTGGGTGGATCATTTTATCTTCATTTCAAAGGCAAAGCGCTCCAACATGTAAGCCAGCTTATTACCAACTCCCCTTTAATGGACATTATCTTCAATAAAAAAAGCATGTGATTATGTCTGCGAAGAGAGAAAGGTTCCTGTTCTGTAATCTATATTCACAAATGGGAAAATCAAGTCCTGGCATTCTGGGGTCCATGGAAAAGTCTGAGTGCAATCCAAGTGGACCAGCTGGGGAATAGAATTGGTGTCCTGCTAAGTGAACCTCTTGGGTGGCTCACTTTTCACCGGAATTTGCAGAAGGGAAAAGGCCTGGTGGATAGGGGTGGCCTTGCTTAATCTGATGAGAGGCTCAAAGGTGCTGCCACGACTGCCATCTCGTGATCTGGAAAAAGAGTCCTATTTCATTATTTCACCAAGGCAAGGGTATGTATATATGGGTGTGTATATGTGAATGGATGGCTGTAAACTTAGGGGATGGCTTTAAGATTGTTTGACTTTTTCAAAAATAATGCCTTTTCCTTCTTCATAAACCGTTCAACTGGCATATTCATTTGCACGGTCAGACAAGTGGGCCACTTTTATTTCAGTGAAAGCCCCATGTTTCTTAAAAGGAACTACAGAGCGCCTAAAAGTTTCAAGGGACAGCCAAAATATAGTAAAACTCTTGCTAGGATGACTCAGATAACAAAAACGGAATGGAGAGTTATACTAACTAAAGTCCAGTCCAGTCATATTGAACCGCTTGTCTAGTTTTATCTTCTAACAAATTATAAAAGTTCAGTCCATGCGTATTGCGCAAAAGTCTGCTGTATTGAAAAAAAAATCTCAATAATGTAGTACTGCATTATAAGCAAACAAACCATGTTTAGAGTTAGTGAGATGGCTGAACCAATGAAATAATGAGAGTTATCTGGGAGTAAGCACAGCAAATGTTGCGCTGAAGAAAAACTGTTGGGAAAAATCTTGGCCATAACCATGTTATCTTGATTTCTTGAAAAGATAGAACCTTGTGTGTTAGGAATGAGATTTCTGGATTATCGGGTATCTTGACATCCTGGAAAGGAGAACTAAGGCATTAGAAATTGTTGGACACATTATCTCTGTCCACCGAATTGCCTTTTTAATGGTGCAGAATAGAGAAGATACCATGTCCTGCTTTCCATTCCTATTCAGCTGTTGTTATATACATAAAAAGAATTAAACAACAACCAAAGTCCACTCCCTTTGGCTTTGTCAATACTAATTATCCTCTATTATTTGCAACGGGTTTGCAAAGTTCTGTGTTTTTTGAAAGAAGTGGAGATAAAGATTACAGTATGTCAATTCCTGTCGGTTGTCGCTCTCTCTCTTATTTTCTATCTCTCCGTCTGCTGATCTTATATCCTGCTTTGCCAGTTAACTATTTTGATAGTTGCTGATGTTTAATATCTAAATAGCACACTTATTTCAGCTAGCTGAATTGAGTTTCTGATTTTGTTATAAACTAAACTGAAAATTACAGTGATTATTTCACAAAAGGGTTATGGGACCAGTGTGGTGCAAAACTAAATTCTGATCATCCCAGTAATAAAAATATCCCAAATTTCTTTCTAGGCACGAGATATAGCACATAGCTGATCAGTGTTTAGAGGTCATAGGTTGTTGATTTTAATTAGGACTTAAAAATCCTAATTAAGAAACTTTTTTATCTTTACAAATATAACCGAGTTTTTAAAATGGCTGCGAATAATGACCCGAAAATCTTATCTTCGAAAATGGGGGAAAAAAAGGCACCTGGAACATCAAATGGAGTTGGAAAAGCTGGACCTCTCAGAAGATGTCAGGCAGCTTTGATGAAAAGGATGGATTGCTAAAATGGGAAATAAATCTGAAGTTCAGTTTAACAAAACTATAAGCCAATTGTTATACTGTATTTCAGGAAAGAAAATAAAACAGATTGAAAATGTTTTTACTAAAACAACTTTCAAAGAGTAGATGCACAGTTATGATAAGGGATACATCCCTTTTAAGTCCTCTAATAACATATATTGATCAGACTGATTACTATGGTTTGGCTAAAATGAAATCTTTGAGAGACTATGATCTTTATGGATTAAAATATTTTTATAGTAATAGGGAACCTTTCGATAAAGATCAGATTGAGTGACAAATAGATGATAAATTACCACGGCTCTTCTGGTATCAATTTAAACCTCTTTTGGGCACTAGAAATATCTGAGATTCAGCAACATGGATCTACACCAATTTTGAGAATGTAATACTTCATTATTTAGAACTACCAAAAGGAACACTTTCAAAAATTTATAGGTTATTCTTGCAATCAGAAAAGGGGGAGCCACCATATGGTTTAAAAGAAGCTTGGGAATGTGATCTCTGTAATTCCATGGCAGAAGTTGTGGAAATGGGGCCGATTAACTTCAACTTTGATTCAAATAATGTTGTAGAAGATTATACATCATTGGTACTTGACTCCTGTTAGGCTGGCATATATTAATCAGAATATTCTTCCCAATGTTGGAGAGGTTGCAAAAAAAAAGATTTTTTTTTTCATTTGTAGTGATCCTACAATAAAGTTGCAGGTTGCCTTTTGGTATAACGATTTTGAGAAGATAAACACCATCACTAATCAAAGAATTGAATATTCCCCAGAGTTAGGCTACTTGCAGAACCAAATAATAGGCTTAAAAATAAAGAATTCATAATTTATTTAATCTTAGCAGCCAAATTAATAATTGTGCAACATTGGAAAACTCTTGATAATATAACAACTGAGTTGTGGATTACTAAGACCTTTTCAATTGCTACATTAGAACAAATTACAAAGTTAAAAATTAATAAGACATCGGAGGCAGGAACCATCAAACTTGGATGGCTTTTATGGTTTAATTTATTAGCTATAGATTACAATCTGGTATTATACACACACACACAAACAAAGCATATTTTTATATGTATAGTACTTTCTTTTATTCACATTACAGTAGATCTCTTTGGCATTTTTAATATTTTTTTCTTTTTGATTTTTTTTCTCTATATTATCTTGAATTTATGAAAATGTAGTACCTGATTTTGTTTGGTAAAACCAATATAGATAATTTAAAAAAGAAATGGAGATGGTTGGTTAAACAGACAGACATGTTCAGAAATGAACAATTATACTTTCATGCAGAAAACTCATAAATCTTAAATTACTGAGGGACTTAATGGAACATGCACCAAAATCTCTCTCTATTCCAGAGACACTAAAAATAGTATGAACCTTTCTAGTGATTTAATCAAGAAAACGTTATTAAAATCATGACCAGAATATTATATATACAGTATATATTAGAGTTAATCAAACTTCATGATGAAATTTCTCTTGAGAAAGTAATTGCAAAACTGGAGGCATAGAGCATAGTTTGGATAATTTGCAACTGTACAGAATTCCTTAACAACATAAAGGAAAGAAATGGAACGTGTCATTAGTCTAATAAAAGATGACCTATTAAAGGAAAACGGAGATTTTACAATGAAATCAAATATCCTAAAAGAAAAGTTAAGCCTGTCCAAGGATTGCAAAAACAAAGATGTAGACAAATACAGTATTTATATTCAATACTTGAAATTGGCTATGATTCTGAATTTAAAAAGATAAAGACAGATTTTGGTTGGATAGTAGTACATCATCAATTTGTCTGTAACAAATATATTTTTATGAGCATTGACAAAGTTTACTGTGGAAAAGTTAATTCAGTAAATGGAATATTTATAGACGTATGTGGAAAAGGCAGTATTAAATTGAAATGTCTGATGAATCATAATGAAAGCAGAAATACTCTAAGAAACATATTATGCACCTGAATTGGATGCAAATGATGTACGTCTATATTATCTATGTAATGTGGTTGTAAAATAATGCTTAAAAATAGATTCTGCACTGTTACAAAGGACCGTGAAATAATATTGATGGGAAAGGAAATTGAAGTTAATTTGCTAGAACTATGCAACCTGAAGCAAATGGTAGCAAGAAGAAATTCCAGAGTTTCTTAGCATTTTACTTCCTTCTCAGTCACCCAAGTGATGAGGTTCAAATCTGTCCCTTTATTCAATCAGGACACAATTTGTAAAGTCTCCAGTACCTTTATTAAGACTGCAGGGTCTGGTCAAGCACACAAAGAATATGTTTGTCAGTGCTTTCTTGGGCAAGATGACAACCATGTATATCAGCAAGATTTTATAATCATTTTCACACAAAGAGTTAAAGGCGGTATAATTGCATTGGCCAATACATAAATTATTCCATATGTGATCATTTTCAAACTAATTTGGAAGTTCCCTGCTGATAGTTTATCTAGCGCGTGCATAACTATCTGTAATGCTTTGGCAATATACAGTGGCTAACAATGGAAATGTTTAGAGTCTGTGTTGATAATACCAGTGGTTTTCTATGACTGTGACCTTTTCGGGGAAGAGGGAAGCTTGCACATGCTATTATATATGATTTTTTAAAGCTATTCTGTTCCTTTCTGGTTGTCCTAGTTTTGTATTTTAGAACAGTTCCTTTAACCATCAGTGTCAGCGCCATACTCAAACATTATGGCAGCTGCCTTGCCCTTTTATTCCATACATCCCTTATAGGACTGGAAGATATATTTGTCCTTACAAGAAATAAAAGGAATCAAAACCTGATTGTTGCTTAAAAGCAAAAGGAAAAAGAACAAAGTGCATTCCAAGAATTGGACCTTAGTTTTTTGATGATTGTCAAAATCAAAATGAAGAGCAGTTAAGAATTGCTTTGTAGCGTTCATGCACTGTCATTCAAAACATACTGTGTATCTTTTAATGAGAGTAAAGTGTTTAAAAAACTCCAATTGCAATATGCTTAAGTAGAAAACAAGCTTAATAGAAAAATAAAGAGATCAAAATCTAATAATGGAGAAGAATATTGCAATCAAGATACTCTGGGAAAAATACAGCAGAAAATTATAGTCTTGAACAAAACAGGGCTTCAGAAATAAAAATAAAAGATTGCTAAGCACCAAGAGGTGTCACTTCAAGGTTACTGAACAAGTTTAAGAGAAAGCAACACAGTTACTTAACACTAAACCATTTATGAACAAAACAACCAGATAAAATCCAACATGAAATGGAATTATGGAATAGGAACCATTTCAACTATGGAAGCAAACCCTGTCTCTCATACCTCAAGGTGTTTGGGTGCAAAGCTTATGCATATATCTCTAAAGAGAAAATGTATAAACTAAATTGTCTAACTCAGTTATGAATAATGGTGGGATAGCAAATAGGAAAAAGAGGCTGTAGAGTTTTAACAATTAGGAAAAAAAACATACAGTCATTTGAATGAAAAAGGATAACTGCAATATTTTGATATTAAAGCAAACCAGTCTAGTTTTACCAGCATGTAGCACATGAATCTATTCGTGAAACTAACAAAGGGAAGCAAATAACAACATTGTATAATTGGGTTACAGGGGTTACAGAGAATTAGTGTGAAGAACCTAAAATAGCAAATTCAGAAGGGGCTGTGACCCAGAGTATGACCCAGGCCCAGAATTAGGTTAAGAAGATCCCAAAGATCTAATAAAGGAACCCTTCCCAGGAGAATGAGTTGCCCAGATAGAAGAAGGGGGGGGGGCAGTGGTGGGATTCAGATTTTTTTACTACTGGTTCTGTGGGTGTGGTTTAGTGGGCGTGGCTATGCTGTTGGTCAATTAGAGGTGGTATTTGCTGGTTTCGGCCAATCAGATGTAGTATTTACCGGTTCTCAAAATTATCGCTACCTGTTCTCCGGAACCTGTCAGAACTGGCTGAATATCGCCTCTGGAGTATGTGTGTGTGTCCCAGATCTCAGTTGATGGTAAATTGTACAGAGATTGCCAGCAGCCAAGGCACAGAAATAGAAGAAAGCTGCAGGAGAAGAAATGAAAACCTTGCCTAAACCTTGCCTACTTCCACAGGGTGAGAGAAGTTTTGGGACTCATTGCACAAAACAATTTGTGGTGGTACAATCTATTATCGCACATATATATGTATATATGTGCCATAATGCATATATATGTATATATAGCTCTTTCTTTGGGACTATTTATGCTAATTACCCACTGTGTTCGTTCTTGTAGCTGTGATATAATTAATGCACTGTAAATCCATGCTTGTTCTTTGTATCTCTTTCTATCAGCTCTTCCTGCCTTCCTTTTGAATTTGCCAGTTAATTCTTTTAAAGTTTGCTGATACACATCAAAGCACATTTTTTTTCAAGGTGAATGGTGTGTGTGCTTGCTTTGATCTGGATATAGAAACTGATCTGGAGTGTGTTGGTTACAAACTAAGCTAAAAATTATCTACAAAATTGAAGATCTATATCATGGAAGTAGATATACTCATATAACAATATACAAAATAGGATTTGGCATGATGAAACTGCTACTCAGGAAATAGCCTACCGTAGAAAAGTATTGATTATACCACAGAAGTGTAAGGCAATGTCCATGTTTCATAGTGTTTTACCAGACAAACATATTGCTTTAAGTTAGTTGCACAAATAAGATTATCAGCTGCTGCAAGATATTTTAACTCCCTTCCTAGTGTTTCACTTATTTTTCCAAATACTAGTATTATTACCATCTAAGGCTATTAGTCCCCATTACTTTTCATGTTTCTCCATGCTCAAAAGGATTCCTTTTCCTCAAAATTATTTGGGGTAGATCTGTTGATAAAACCACGAGATGCATGACTGTTTGAATCTAAGAATTCTGACCACAGAAAATGAGCTTTTTTAAAAAAAGAACATTTGTGTAAATAGCTTCTTTCAGCATTGAGCAAAATACACACTAGCATTGAATAGTATAACTTGCAATCTTATTTGTACAGACATTTTCATTTACCGCATAAATTATTTAAGAGGCATCAAACAATTATACCGGTATTTGTTTTTTTTAAAGAATATATCAACAGAATACAAAATCAAAACTAAATCAATATACTATTAGGAATTGTCTTTGTCAGGGGTGTGGTTATTAATAGCCCAGGATGGCAATGGATTCTTGTGTGTGTCCTGGTACTATGGTAAAAAAAATTGGTATGTTTGATGTTGACTAATTTTATGGTGCTTTAACTTTTCCTGATGGCTTCAATCTTGGAGATAGCTGTTCAATATTAAGTATCAGACATTTTGGGGACAGAAAGAAACAAGAAGGGTGTACTTCACTGAAAACAGAGAATTCTGCTTTTCACTACATTTTCTTGGACACACATAAACTGGCTATTGTAACATTTGCATTGGTAATCTTATAATCAGGTTCATTTCATCTGATCTGGTATTTCAATGGAGCCAGAATAGTCAGATGCTGGCTAACATACTATGAATATGAATATATCACCTGGCCAGCATGACTATATACTGAGGCGTGCAGAATGCAGTTACCTTCCCACTGAAGTGGTATCTATTTATCGACTCAAATTTGCATGCTTTTGATTGCTAGGTGTGCAGGAGCTGGGGCAGGTAATGGGAATTCACCCCGTCATGCGGTGCTAGGGTATTGAAACCCAGGCTGTTGGTTTTCCAGTTGACAAGCTCAGCAGTTTTAACCACTGAGCCATTCACTGTGCCCTCCAATCTTTCAATGAAGCATTATCTAAACAAATGGCACAAATTTTCTTCAAAACTCACCAAAATGAAGGTATCTACTTGTTGAACTTGAAATGGGGAGGGAGCATCTTGTCAAGAAAAACAAGTCCTTTTAGGATTGTGAAGCATTTTATGTAGTTTTGTAAATCCAGACCAATATATTTAGCATTCAGAATGTTAAAAGACCAATCAAAATGCAATACTAGGTCTCTGTGTGTTGTGTATGTTGTGTACCCTGTAAGTATACGTATCTTTCTGTGCATGTGTACGTATACATACTCACACACAGAATGAGAATGATAAACTCAATGATATGGTAGAAAGTAGAATCTCATCTATTAAAAAGTGGTGGGTTTTTTTACTGTTATGGGAATTGAGAGGCAGCCTTCATGTTTTCTTAAAGTTTTATGTTGACTGCAAATAACGAGACACTTTCTGAATTAATATACTTTTTTAAATAAGGGAAAGTATGTGGTACTGATTAAGCATTCTGTAAAAATTCATAAAAACACCAAGAAAATAATTAAAGTATTGGGGGAGTTATGCTCTGGTGTAAATAGTAGGGAGAAAAACACAAAACCAACATCCATAGTTTCCCCCATGCAATTTGATTAAAGGTTATTGGCCTTAAAGCAGAGTTTTCAATTTTATGGACCTACTAAAGCTAAAATTGAATTTCATATGCAAAGTATATAAAGTTCTGTTTGATATTTGCATTGTCCCCTCCCCCAGATATATTTGCATTTTGTTTAACTGAAAGATGAAGCAAGTTAAATGTCCCTCTGCATGCCTTTATATGAAGCATGTTTACATTATCAAGATATTTAAATGGAAGAATATTCTTGGTTAGTTTGTAGATACTTTAATACATACATTTTGGATATATGAAAATTAGGCTTTGTGTTTTCAGCCAACTTATTACTGACCTAGTATAGGACAAATATATTTTAGATTGGAAGAGTTCAATTCAGGGCCCACAATCTTTTCTCTAATAATTACCAAGTCTGACTTCCAAAAAGCTTTTTCCAGTTTGTAAGAAATTAATAATTTACAACAACAAAAAAGCATATAGATTATGATAACAATTTTATTGCCTGGAGTTCTTATGGACTTTATATCAGTGAAATTTAAGTTTTAAAGGTATAGTGAAAATGTATTTGGTGTAACAAATAATACAATGGAAATTAGTATTTTTCTTTTGTATCATGTGATAATGCAGTTTCAAAAGGTTTAATTCTGGTGAATTGTGTTAAACTTTTAGTCTAAATTTTTGGTGTTACATACAGCATATTTTCCAATTCCTCATTTTTTTTTACCAGTGTGTATATCTGAGCAATGCTAAAAATTTCCTGCAGGAGAAAATATGTAATTCCTCTAAAATATTAATGAGTTCTACCTGGATTACCTAGATTTTTTTTAAAGCACAGAACACAATTGAATCGATAGAATGGAGTTCATTGCCTGGATATGGGCAGGGGAATTAAAACAAAAATTCAGTTTTGTACTAGGGGAATGGATGGACTTAAGGTGTGTGTATGTGTGTGTGTGTGAGAGAGAGAGAGAGGGAGAGAAGAGGGAGATGGAAGGAGGGAGGGAGAGGGAGGGAGGGAGGAAGAGAGAGAGAGAGAGAGAGAGAGAGAGAGAGAGAGGGAGAGAGAGGGAGAGAGAAAGAGATGTTCTTGCCATAAATGAGATCTGTCAGCTACTACAAGATCTACCATGATGGATGAGGAGAATCAGTAATCCATAACCTACATCAAAGGTACTCAGGTAGGTAGACAGACAATGAGTAAGTAAACTAGCTTATTGTTGTAACCACTGGTCATTACTGCCTCCCAAATATAGCTTATTGGAAACTCTACAGCATATTGGAAGCTAGAGGTTAGCCTATATAAAGGAAGACATTGTCCACACAAGTACAGGCTCCCTCTATGACTCAAGAACAGAAGGAACCTAGAGATGATGGACAGAGACATATGGCCAGGGTTTTTTTTTAGATTTTAAAGTTTTTAAAGTTTTTTTTTCCTGCCTTCAGTATTTTTATAAGTAACTCGAGGCCACAAACACATTCAATATTCCTTCCTCCTCTTGTTTTCCCTATCAGGCTTCAGCAAGGGACCTCAGGACCTAGTTCAGAGGTGGTATTCAGCCAGTTGACAGGTTACAGAAAACCGGTAGCAATAATTTTGACTAGTTCAGAGAACCGGCAAATACACCTCTGATTGCCCAACACCAGCAAATACCACCTCTGATTGGCTGACGTCATAGCCATACCCATTAAGCCACACCCACAGAACCGGTAGTAAAAAAATTTGAATACCACCACTGACCTAGTTGCTTATTATTTGTAGTTCTGGATGGGGTTGTGCTATCCCAGACACATAGTGTATGGTGTATGAATTGAGGGTTCTCTTACACTCACAACTCCTGCTAGAAGAACAGGTAGCAGTTATGGCTATGAGGGCCTTGGTGCAACTTTTGTCTTGTGTGCCAGTTGCATCCTTATCTGGATCTCGAGGCTTTGTGTAGAGTCACTCATGCCTTGATCATCTCTTGATTGGATTACTGCAATGCACTCCACATGGGACTACACTTGAAGAGTATTTGGAAGTTACAGCTGGTACAGAATGCAGTGGTACACAGTTCTGGGGGCCCCTAGGGTGGCACATATAACACCACTGTTGTGCAAGCTGCATTGGTTACTGGTTTGCTTTGGAGTCCAATACATAATTATTACTTCTAAATTCCTATATGGAAGGATCCAGAGCATCTAAGGAGCCATCTCACCCCAATTCTGCTCCGCCTCTGGGGACCATCTATTAAGGAATTGTGCAAGGTAGAGTCAAAGAGTCTTTTCCATTGTGGCCCCCGTCCGTGTGGAACACTCTACCACTGGAGGTGAGAACTGCTTCCACCCTTCTAGCTTTCTGGAAGGGTATTGAAACTTGGTTTTGCCAGTTGCTGGAGGTGGTTGATGGGATGAGAAGAGCTTATCCCTGTGTCATCTGTTCACTTGATTCTAGTTTACATATAGCCTTTAACATTTTCATTATTTTGATATTTACCTTTTCACTCTTTGTAAGCCACCCAGAGACGTTAGAGAAATGGGTGGCATATAAAATAATAAATAAATTTTGTGATGACTTAAAAGAGAGAGGAGGTAACACAGAAATAGCAACAGTTAAAGCCAGTATCTATTTCTGCCAATCCAAAGATATCTAGATAGCACTATATTTCAATAATCAGGAAAGTCCTTTTCGGGCACGATAGAATCAGTACCACAGATATATGCTTCAAGCCTCCCTACCAAGCCCATGTCTGTGCTACAGTGGCACAAATATTGGGAAGATATTGTGCCTCCTACCACTTAGCACTGCAACTTTATAGACTATTGTAGATCCAACAGCTGGATGTGTGCTTCAAACAACCCCTTTGTGTCTTCAATGCTTTAGCACCAAAGACATGGAAGAGGCTTTTTCAGACCAAAGATATGGCTCTGACTACACTTGTGGGAAAGAGTGCGAAGTCACATTTCTTTGCTAAGATTGATATCCTAATTCCTTATGTCAGAGCTTGTATGTGTCACCAACATTAACCTTAATCACAGTCTTCAATTTCAAATAAAGCTGAATTGTTGGCCTTATTTCAAAAATAGCACCTCTTAAACATCCATGCATCTGGTACCATATTGGTATAAGGCAAGCATAAATGTTTCAACTGAGTATAACCCAGAGCAGATGATTTAGGTAAGCTACAATCAATGTGCATTTAAAAAAAAATGCTTAAAATACTGGTTGCTCATCACCTAATCTGAGATCTTGCTCTTGTTCAGCCTAAGAATTCTGATAAAATATTTCCCTCCATCTTTAAATCTGGATTTGCACATGTTTTAAGAAATGTTAAATGCAGTTTTTGTGAGTTAGATATGAAGTTATTTCATCAAAAACTGTGAAATTTAAAAAAGAATGGGTATCAGACTTTTTGTGTTGATTTTGCAGGTCTTTTTGACTCAAGTTCAAATTCTACAGCCCTTTTCTAGTCTCAAGTTACATGTTAGTCCAGCTTTGGAGAAAAACGTATAAAAATGTAAATGACGTGCAGAACCATATTCCAAAAATACAGACCTGGGCATTTTATAAATATCTAGCTTGGGGATCACTTAAGAGAATCCTTCTATGAAGGTGGAATAATAAAGAGTGGATTCAAGGGATGTGTTCTTTGGTGATTTCTGAAAACATATTTTAGAGAAGATAGGTATTATGTTCTCACTGGAGAAGAGCCTAATGCTGGGAAAAATTGAGGGCAAAAGAAGAAGGGGACAACAGAGAACGAGGTGGCTGGATGGAGTCACTGAAGCAGTCGGTGTGAACTTAAATGGACTCCGGGGGATGGTAGAGGACAGGAAGGCCTGGAGGAACATTGTACATGGGGTCGCGATGGGTTAGACACGACTTTGCAACTAACAACAACAACAAAGGTATTACGTTACTATAGGGTTTACATTTAATCCATAGCACATATGGATTTTTTTTAAAAAGTCAGCTTATCATTAATATAGATTGTGTATGTAGATTTTTGTATTACTGTTACTGTATTGTTTTTAATTTTGTTAAAAAAGAGAAAACAAAGATAAAATGACCCACATCCCCTCCTCTCTTGGTCTTTCCATCCTTGGCAAGAAAAGTGGAGGGTCCAAAGAAAAGAGGGAAGTCCCTCCCCTCCCCACCCCAATTCCTCCTTTCCCAGGAAGAGGAAAACTGCAGGAATAGAAAAAGGACAGAAATGGAGAAAGGCTTTTTCTTTTGCAATGCTTCAGTCCCATCCAAGGGATCAGAGAACAGCACTAAAGGTGCCCCCTGGCTCTCCAAATAAAATGTGGTTATTTTGTACCACATTTGCTTAAGAGGTCCTAAATGTGATTTTCTTTCTTCTGGCCCCCATGAAGAATAATAACACTGCTGCTGTGTCAAAATGTGCTGAGGCAACAGCACGGTGTTGAATGCCTTTGGTGGACAAGAAAGCGAGATACACCATCGTATGTGAAGGCTAGCATATCTTCTCCCATTTAACCACACCTTATTATTCCACTTTTTCAATATTTGTCTTGATTTTGGATTGCAAGCTGTGCGCCCCGAACGCCTGTTGTAATAGCCCTGCCTTCGTAATAATGGGAGAAGAGTTTCCATCCCCTCCGCCCACGCAAAAACACATCTACATCTGTGCAAAGGCTTTATAAATCTATGCTCATCGGTTGGATACAGCATCCCCTTGCATCTTCAATGCTTCGGCAGACCAAACACGGGGGTCGTAAAGCCAGGCTCTACTGCTGTTGGGTCTCCTCTTCCCGCCCCGTCCAGAAGAGGCACTTCTCTTGCCTGTCACTCTCCGCGCTTCATTTTCATGGTAAAAACAAACAAACGAAACGCCCAGGATTCTTTTTAAGCCCGGGCGCTTGAAGAGTTAATTATTATCTGGGTTTCCACGCCCGTCCGTTCCGAAAATCGAGTTTTAGAAGTAGAACTTTCTTCTCAAATTCAGTACTATAATTCAGTACTATATACCCTTCTAACTTCTAGGCAGGGCGATGTATCTTTTAAATTACACTACAGTACGTCAACTCCCAGAGTTGGACTTGAAAGCCCGCCTTAGCGGAGCAGCGGACGAATCCCCAACGCCAACAACGTAACCCACGCCCGAACGACTCGTCCTCTTCCAAGATGGCCGCTCAGCGCACGGCGCCAGTCTTGCGTCATAACCGCCTCTCCCGGGGCCTTGCCCTTTTCCAGTATGGCTGCATCGCGAGCGTCGCCAGCCTCCTCCGACTGAGAGGCACGGAAGAAGTTCGACGGGAGGAGAGGGAAGCAGCCTTTTCCTCGTCCCGCGTCGAGCCCGAGCGCG
>JANHFR010006543.1:23335-33356 GCA_032468015.1 Mimophis mahfalensis | reverse complement strand
CATTGTAAGCCGCCCTGAGTCTTCGGAGAAGGGCGGGATATAAATGGGATTAAAATAAAATAAATAAAAAATAAATAGATTTTGCATGAAGACAATGAGAAGTTCTAGGATTTCCATTTTTGTAAGCAAATTCCATAACTTGACACAATCAAAGACTTTTATGATTAATGAAGCATATGTTGACTTCTTTTGAGTATTCTTTGGCTTTTTCAATTATCCAGCATGCATCAGCAATAATGTCTTATACTCCTCAACTTTTTCAAAAACTAGTTTGAATATCTGGCATCTCTCTTCCGTTGTCAAGCTCTAATGTGCTTTGAATAATCCTTTTCATTATTAGTATCTGAAATTAAAGATATTATGTGATTGTTGTCCATGTTTTGGCATTGTTTTGGTTCTTTGAAGACACAGTTAGCAATGAAAAATCATTATACTGGCAGAAATCGTTATTCTCCCACTTCATTTTGAGGTTTTTAGGCCATATAGTGCAAATTTCTGTGTATAGAATGTGTATACATGTGCATATGTATTTGTGTGTGTGTATTTACATATGGTGTAACACAGCCTATTGATCCTGGGGAAAAGGTTCAGACAGCTATAGAATATGCTATTTTCATATTCTTGCATGGTCCATGCTATTATTTTGCTCTGTAAAATGTATAAAATGTCGTACTTTTCTTTATTCACAAACTTAAATTAGGATTAATGAGCAATCAGTGTAGAGTATGAGACACTGAATGTAATAAAGCTACAGAGCCTGCTTGTTAAACCTTTAGTTCAGTCATAAAACTGAATTATATTAATTCAAAAATTAAGAGCAAAATTAAATCCGAAATTATTTTTTCAAGGTAATTGGGGTTTTATTCTTATATTAATAACAAAATATAGTGTTATTAAAAATAGAAGAATTCTGCCTTATTTGTGAGATCCTGTATATCCAAAGGAAAACTTGTACATTTGTTCGGTATCGAGTCAAAATTCTTTATAACGCCAGTCTGCAATCCTAGTATTTTTCATGGAAGTATCTTAGCATGGAATATGTGAGAGGATTTACCAAGCTGTTTTCAATCCATTCAACCTTATTATTTGCTAGTACATATGATCCTCCAGTGCCCATTTGTTGAGGAACATGAAATGCACAATCAAATGCACATTATTTTTATCTTCCTGCACAGCTACTAATATCTGTTTCTTATACATTTTTTTTTTAAGATTTTCATAATGTGTGCTCTTTTCTAGATCATGAGATCAGTGTTCAGTCACTTACCCTCTGGCCATTTCTTGTTTGGATTACCACAATACTCTCTATGTAGGGGCTACTCTTGAAGAGTATTCTCATATTTGTGACCCTCGGAGGCTTACAATTAAAACATAAATAGTATCAAAAATCATAGAATAAAACAATTGTACAAGTGATGCAAAACATTAAAACAATTAGAACCATGCAGTTCAGTCCTCAGGAGAGTACAGTTGTTCATAAACAGGACAACCATTTTCCTTCTGAATCGATGCTTATTTGTATATATTCTTGTATAATGGTATATGTGTCAAAACTGCAGGTTTTAAGTAAAGGTTGAAAGAGATTTGCAATATTTCAGTTTGCTTTCAACATTCAGTGTGAGACCAAATAAGCTCCATAGCAAACCAACATATTATCAGACAGTCTCCCCCCCCCCAAAAACAAACAAACAAACAAACAAAAACCGGTCTCCTTGAAGTTAACAGCACTTACTATTATTACTTTTTTGACTGCAATTAGCAGACTATGGAGGAGAAAGGGGATTGATCAGAGTTAACATAATGTGAAGGGACTAACCTCTTGACAAGCCATAATGTAAACTTCAAACATAGGAGTGGCTGCACTTTATTTCACTAACCCTTCAGATCTGATTGCCAAAAATGCTTTGGAGAAGGCAGAAACAGATATGTAGCACATATCTGTAGCATCTTAAAATAACTAGGCCTTTTCCCTGGATCCACAGCAAAAGCAATTTGAAGCATCTTTTGAAGATTAAATTTTATGTGCTACACAGCTGTTTTTACCATTACATTATTTTTACTATTATTTACTATTGTTGATACAGGCTAGCACAGGGAGCAGGGCATGGATGTCATGACATCGTAAAGATGGCCAGTGTGATTTTTTTTTCTAGCACTGTTTTTAATAGGGTGGTTTGGTATCCCCAAGTAGTTTAACATATAATAAGCACTGAATGCATATACATAATTCCTCTTATGGCTAACAGGGTTTGAGAGCTGCATGTACCTGATAGGCTGTTGTCAACAGGTTATCTGCTCTTAAATAAAATTAAAGTACACTAAAAATTTCCAGCAAGTTGAAATAAAGTACAGTACTAGATATTTAAAAGATACCTAAAGGAACTTGTTATTAAAACATATTCACATGAATTGTTTATAGAACAGTTTGATTTACTTGTAATGACTCTTAGGCTTCATGATTGTTTTCTGTTGAAGACAGAATTCTTTTTAGTGTGGCATTATATATGTCTGAGAGCCAGTGTGGTTCGTTCTTAATGTATCCAGCTAGAAAGTGGGAGACTGTGAGTTCTAGTTCAGGATTGTGCAGAAATCCAGCTGGGTAATTCTCTCTTAGCCCTAATAAATAAGGTAAAAGTAAAGGTTCCCCTCACATATCTGTGCTAGTCGTTCCGAACTCTAAGGGGGCGGTGCTCATTTCCGTTTCCAAGCCGAAGAGCCAGCGCTGTCCAAGGACGTCTCTGTGGTCATGTGGCCGGCATGACTAAACGCCGAAGGTGCATGGAATGCTGTTACCTTCCCACCGAAGGTGGTCCCTATTTTTCTACTTGCAGTTTTACATGCTTTCAAACTGCTAGGTTGGTAGAAGCTGGGATAACTAACGAGAGCTTACTCCGTTACGCAGTGCTCGGGATTTGAACTGCCGAGCTGCCGACCTTTCTGATCGACAAGCTCAGTGTCTTAGCTCCTGAGCCACCATGTCCCTACAGCCCTAATAGGAAATGGCAAAATCTGAAAATTCTGAAATCTGGCCAAGAAAACTGCAGGGGCTTGTCTAAGCAGTTGCCACAATGTGAAAACATAAGTGTTATACATGTTACTCTTGAACATGATTCATTTTTCCAAAGAAGATCTTTTGAATCCTTTGTTTTCTTGTAAGTATACATTTTTGCGGTTTTTAGATCTAATACAGGTGATGCTTAAAAACTTCCAGTTGATGTATGTATTAAACAATTTATGCAACACTCTCTTCAGCCAAACTAGCTGAGGATAAGGAATATAAAAATATATTCCGAAACAGGAGTTATACCATAGCACCAAAAATGTTCTTTTAAGCAAAATTTGAAATTGTTTCCACTGAGAAATGAGTCTGAGGCATTGGTTTTAAGTTGGTGTGTGTATTCGTTTTTGCTGATTTAAAGAGAGTGGAATTATTGTTGGCTGAATTTTCTGCAAGCAAATATTTTAAGACATTGTTGGCAGGAATAATCTTATTATAGAAAGGAGTTTAATCTGAAAGGAATTCAGCATGTTATTTAAGTTCTTACGATGTGTTCCCAATTCTGGTGGTTTAAAACTAAAACTAAAATCTGTTGTGGTTTTGGGGAAAGGGAAGTAGTTGTATTTGTACAGTTCAGCTAATCAATAACTGAAGTTTAGGTGTAGAACAACTCTTTTCAAAGGAGCTCAAAACAGTATGCAGAAGAATATATTCCTCTTTCCAGTACTTTTGTGAGCTCATGGTTTACTCGATCCCATTTCTTGAACTTCTTGTTTAACTGGTGATATGAAACTACCTTTCCAACTTCACTTAGCATGTAATAATTAAGTTACAGTAGCATTCTTTCTTTATTACCAGTCCACTGCATTTGAATAGATTGTAACAGCTGTTTATTCCAAAATTAAAATTATGTGGGTGCCCTTGACATAAACCTTGCATGCATTAAACCTCTCAGTTCAATTCTATTTATCTTGACATTAGCTTTGAAGAGACCCACGGATGTTTTTGGGCCATCTGTATTAGAATTCTGTTGTTGTAATTCAATATTTTGTATATTATACTTCAGTAGTTTTTTCAGTTGCTTTGAGTTAAACATTTATGTTGCAGGGACTTCACACATTTACCGTTTTTTTCCTTTTTTTCCAGAAGGGTTAAAATATTCCAACATTATTTTGCAGCCTGTTATATTGCTGTTTCTCTTGCATTAGAATTCTTGATGAATGTTTAGTTCTTAAACAAAATGGGCTTATTAATTTTGTATAGCATTGAGTATCTGCTTAATTCTGGAATTGCTTTTTAATATTTTAAAACTATATTTTTATTTAAACGTAAGCTCCTGTTCATTTTCCAGTCTATAATGTTTCTATGATAGTAGCTTCATATCAACTTCAATTTCTTGCCTTGGTTATAAAGATATTATGACATGTGAAAACAATATTACTTTTAATAATAGCTTATTTGATACAGCATTGTATAAAAACTCAAAGTTACCATATTCACTTGCAGCAAAATTGATAAGCTGCTGATTATGAATAATGATGTGTCTTTTTAAATGTCCCATCAGTTAGCCAGAAGAGAATGGTAATACTCCATTAGAACTTTAACCTGATCAGGGTGTGAAAAAAATACCTTTTGTGTCCAATATTTTCTTTATTGTGGGTGTGGATATGCTTGTCCCGTTAGTATTAAAATATTATTGTTAATCTTACTTTCTAGATGAAGCCTTAGAAGATTTAAAATCCCAGAAGAAAAAAATAGTAAGTCTCTATTTAAATGTTTCTTGAAATCTTATCTCTGTGTTTTATATAGCATTCACCTGGTTGCAGATATTCTTAAAGGATAGGTGAAATGCAGTTAATATGTTCCACTGATTGAGCTGTTATTGTCAACTGTACATGGAGGGAGAAAAATCTCTTCTAATCCATAATATATTTTGATGGGCGTTCAGCAACAGGATTGGAGTGGTGGGGTAGGGACTTACCATTTATGTATTGGTGATTATTCATTGTTTATTACAATCATTATATTTTAATAACATTTCTTTATTTGATTATTTGTGCATTTTCGGCACATCTCTGTTGAAAGTTGTGTTACTGACAAGTCAGTTGTCAGGCACCAGGGAAATCAGGAATTCCAGGCAGTTCAAATGTGTATAAAGATTTATTGTAAGCGTAAGCCCCCTACATGAATCTGAACTACTAACAGCCGTGGGAAATTAGCAGGAGTTAAGAATAGAAAGCAATTCAAGGTGGGCTGGCCTTAGGTCTCTTGTGGGTATAAAGAGACTCATGACTGATGATGCATTTGACCCTTCCCTCAGTCTCAGCCTGGTCATCTCCTACATCAATTGTGACATATTTCTGTGAGCATAAAGTCTTGATCTGGAGATGTTTGTTCTTCATTCTTTAATGTTTATTTAAATTAATAATGCTATAGAAATATACCAGCATTTTTCTGATGTATTCAGCAAATCATTTTTGTATTAGTAGCTTTTGTAACATTTGTCTTTTGTATTTGTATTAGTCTTGCCTTCAGAAGTGGTTGATGTTGGTTATAGGCAAGCAGATGTGGACAAAAAAAATAATAGAATAATAAGCTCTTCTATTTCATAAGTTATAAATCCATGAGAAAAAGACTAAATTGCACTTATCATTGCCAATGAGATCATTATCATCCAGATATTAGCCTAAGATAAAAATGCCAGCCTGTTGTGTCATGGGCCTGGCAGAGAGAAAGAGTAGGGAGTTCATCTCTTCCAGGTCTGTCTTCCATGTGCAGTAGAATAGGTCTGGTGGATAGGGAGGAGAATGGCAACTGTTTAGCCAGTTCTGTTGTTCCGTTTAATGGAGGATTTGAGCAGAGTGAACCAGAAGGGGCAACAGCTTGAGTGTAAATAGCGGTAAATTCAGAATGAATTGCATTGAACATGAAATAAAACACATTTGGAGCAACACCCCATAGTGTGGATACAGCTAAGAATGCATGCTTCATAGATTTCACTGTATATATTTGTGAAGTCAGTTTGCATTGCTTTTTCATACCGAGGCATCTATTCCATGAGGATGTGAGAAAGGGGAATGACAGAGCAGTTAATAAGTTGGTATGAGCAATCTGTAGCATTCCTTGTTGATAAAGTAATTGGGATCAGCCTTAACTCCACCTTAACTTGAATTCCAGTGTTGTAGTAAGGTGGGAGAATATAGCAATAGCCAGCACTTAACCTATTGCTTTGTATTATTTCTAGCTAGTATACGCAAAGTTGTAGACAAGTGTCTGAAAAAATGAGGGTTACAACTTTCTTGGGTAACTTGTCCTTCCCAACTCCATTGCTTCCTGGAGAGAGGGGGTTTATCCATCCCTACCTTAAGGAGACAGTAATAAAACTGTCACTTAATATATATTCCATTGACTTGGATATTAAGTACTATTAAGTAAGAGTTAGGGTTAGGGTTAGGAGACCCTGCAGATTTTACTTTGCTAGTTGTTGCCATCTATGGGGGCGGGGCTCATCTCTATTTCAAGAGTCATTGAGTGAGTGTAGCCAGCATGACATCACAGAGTGCTGTTACTTTCCCACTAAAGTGGTCCCTATTTATTTACTTGTGTTTGCATATTTTTGAAGTTTTAGATTGGCAGAAGCTAGGGTGAGGACAGGAGCTCACTCTTTCGTGCATTGCTCAGGTCTTGAACCTGGGCTGTCACCTTTCCAAGCAATAAGCCCAGATCTTAACTGGTGAGCCATTGTGCCATCTTAGGTACTATTACCATAGCAAGTCCCAAATATAGGTCAGAGATCCATGCATTATGATAATTTACAGCAAACATTTTAAATAAATATATGAGATTGGTATGAGCTTGAAGAGTGAATATGGTACCCAGCAACATTATTTTTGTGGAATTCCTCACTTGACATAGCCAGAAGCATATCTTTTAATTAGCAGATATAAAACTCAAGCCACTAATGACTTAATAATTAGTATCTTTAAAAGTAACCAGAATGATCTTCTTCATTTATAATTTGTTGTGTACTTTCTGTTTTTACATCCTCTTTCTTCTTCATGCCCAGCAAATAAGCACCCTGTGTCAATTCTGATTTCACATTTTCATCTACCTTCTACTGTTTCTGTGCTTTGCCCCAGTTTGAATGATAATGTGTTATCTATTACTTTCCTTTTTTAAATTATATATCACTTTTATTTAAAAAAAATAATTTTAGTAATATAATTTTATACAAAGTAAATTAAGAGAGAAGAACGTTGGAAATGAAGGCAAATATACATGTCTGAGGATAATGTTGCAGGATTCAATCTGAATCGGTCACTGGGATTAGAGGTTTAGTCTGCCTTACTCCTGCTGGAGCCCATCTTCAGGGAAACAGTCTCTTTCTCCAAAATGGACACACTGGGCTGTTCTATGCATAGTATTTATGTGGAGCCTGGATATGCGTGGCTTTTAGTTGTTAATTGGGGTGTGTGTGTTGATGGCCATTTATTAAGCTGTTGGTTGTTGTTTCCTTATGCTGCCCTATCCTCAGTTCCTAAGTACCTGGTAAACTGATGTAAATCAGCACCCCTGTTGACTGACGAGTAAGAAATGCAAAAACAAAACAAAACCCAAAAGAGAAATAAAACAAAAAAAGAATGAAATAAAAAGAAAATAAATATATGAAGAGGTGACTTCCAGTCTTCATCACCAGAAGTATAAATCTGTTAACTCTTCACCTAATAAGGTTGCAGATCACTTCTTCCAATAATGCAGAAGATTTGTTTCCTTTAAGCAAATCCATAAAACATCAACTTTTCAGTTCTAGTGTCAGCGAAAAGTTTGTAAAAGGTTATCAGAATTACATTAAAATGTGTTATTTTAACATTAAAAGCCAATGTTATATTCCTTTGATTTACTTCCCAAAATATTAATCTTTAGTTCATTCAAATACTGTATTGTCATAGGAATTGATCTCTCTTCAATTCTTTTTTTGGCTCAATGCATAGGCTTCTTCCAGGCTATTAAGTTTCTTTTGTAAATTCAGTGAAAAGACCCAGATCATTCTATTGGTTTATCATTTGCATTTCCTCTTTAATTTTTAAAGCCAGTTCTTTTGTATATCCAGTGAAGAATTTTTGTATGAGTTATTCTTTTGGCCTACCACTTTAAATACCTTTGTAATCTTAGAATCCCCACTTTCTTAATCCAATATTTCTAATTTCTGCATCAAGGAAACATGTTTCATCTGTAATTCCTTCCTTAGCATCATTTAAACTGATTTTACCCATAGAAGCCAACATCATTACTATTGTTGTTATTGTTTGCTAATTTCTGCTTCCATTCTTGGAAGTCTTTAATAGTTCAGATGTTACAGTGTTTTGTGTTATTTTGTAAATCTCAGTTTGAACCCAAATCAAAGGCATTTTTAGTCCTTTCTAGTGTCCACTTTAAATAATAAAGCCTCTAATCTCTGTTACGATTTACAATAGACAAAATAATTCTGCTTTCCACTAAACACTATTTATTTTATATAGTTTCAACATTCCAAATTTGTCTGAATCCTTAATTCATTTATAACACTGTTGGTTCAAAAGCTTATTTAGTCCTTTGCCATTTATTTCAAATTCTTCAAATTCTTTCTTAAACATATAATTAATTTTTCTTTTGCTCAGAGATGAAGATAGACTCACCACGTGGCTTTTTAAACCTATTGTTCCAAAGATCTCTGGTAGCTTCATAATAACTAAAATGGCAATTTCTGAAAGTGATTAGAAATGACATTAATACCTTTAGTGTCCTTTAAAAGGCTTGATGATTGATGCCTTTGTTTCCTGGCACTCAAACCCACAGGATACTGCTGTCCTGCAGTTTCTATACAAGGAGCAGCTGTCCAGTCCACATGTGAGCGATCTCCCATCTTCTCCTTGTCCATTCCAAAGAACTGGTCTATTCATCAGTTCTTCAGTCTCTGCTCTTCATGGAGATATGTGTAACTTGCCATTCCTTCACTGGAAATCAGGTCTGGCTGTTATCCATTGCGTTTCCAGTTTACCTACCTATTACTGTCCATAGCTTAAGGTTCTATCAATTAAACAGTGTTATCTAATGGAATCCAGGAAGTGTGTTTCTCTCCTACGGGGCCTGCCCTCTGGAATTACATTCCCTAGAGATCTTGATGGTTCCCATCCTGATGATTGCCAGCTTATTCTGGCTCTTCTCCCAAGTCTTTGGGCAGAGGAAATGTTAGGTCCCTGTTGAATTTTGATGGGAGTCATTGTTTACATGTTTGTGTTTGGGCCATTTCTGATCTCTTTTTTTTTTTTTTGTATTTTTTTTCCTTTATAATAATTGTAAACTACTGAGAGTCATTAGGAGTTGATAGGCTCTAAATTATATAAATAAATAAGTAGGTTTTATGCCTTCTCTGTAGGACCAGGAGAAACCGTGGTTCATGCTGCATCTGTAGATGCCAGAACCTAAAAGCATGATACAAAATTCCCTTAGTATATCTCCTTACCCAGACAAAGACTTGTAAAATTAAAAAAAGGCATCTCAGGAGAGCACATACCATCACTGAACTGAATGTGGCTTTATTGGCAACATATCCTTGTTTTGCTTCCTTTTTGCCCTCCCATTGTCGAAATTCCTCTTTCCCCATTTCTTAACTCAGCCCCTTTTATTCAGTTTTCTTCCCTCTCATCTTTTTCTTTCTGCTTGCTCACTCTTTAATTCTACTGCTTGACTTTGGTGGTTTTGGCATAGAAGTGTTTCATCTCTCCCAGCAGTTTACTTGAGAGAATTTTAGACATAGTGGATTACACATTATAGCTTTCTGGTTTCAGTAGCCTACAATATATTTATCTGTTACACAGATAAATACAATATATATATCTGGCTCAGCCTTATATTTCAAATAATACATTTTCCTTCTTATTTCTGAAAATTTATGAGCAGCATCTCTGCGTGAAATTCAAGGTGCTGGTCACAACCTATAAAGCCCTTAATGGCTTGGGGCTGGAATATTTGAAGGGACACCTG
>JANHFR010006541.1:25129-35553 GCA_032468015.1 Mimophis mahfalensis | reverse complement strand
GGAGAATGAGTGCTGGCACGGGGGGGCGGGAGAGGGGATTCTTCTGCTCCCTGCACGTGTGTGCACCCTCCCAAGCCCCCAAAACGCCAAACCCCCCACAAACAGTAAAGTTAAATTCGCAGGTTTTTTGGCGTTTTGGGGGCTTGAGAGGGCACACGCATGCATTGAGGGGGAGAGGGGATAGGTCACATGCCAGGCGACATGGTTCCGTGTGCCACTTTGGGCACATGTGCCATAGGTTTGTCTTCCCGGACCAATATCCTGTACTAGTTTTTGTATGAATAAACATTGTAAAGGGTTACCTATTTTAATTCCCACTCCTGTTCTCCTTCCCTGTTTCTTCTACTATACATCTATGGTTGCGTTCTTGAACAATTAAGAAACCATTGATACTAGAAACCTTGCCAGTGATCTGCTAATGCATCATGAAATATCATAAACTTCCTGAAAAAGAAATGGGTAGAATTTAATCATTCTAGTTTTGTTCAGATTGAATTTCTGTCCAGACTTGTCTTAGAAACTCAAAATCACATAGATAAATAGGATGGGAGTAGTGCTGTTTAATTGTAATTCAACAACAAAAGCCCTCTGAAGTAGGATAGGTGGAAAAGGAGTGACTTGATCAAAATTACCTATTAGGTTGCATTGTTATACAACAATGTACAAGCACTTGATCCTGGGCCTCCCCAGTTCAAGACCAACAGCTTAAAAATACTGGCTCTTCTATTTAAGTAGTTAGTGACTTGGATTAAGTGTACTTATATAGTATATGAACAGGAACAATACGCTCAGTGGGCGGACAGACTCTTAACAGCTTGGGTAAAAAGTTTGACACCTGTGTTACTCAGGAAACAGTGACATTTCAAGAATGGCAGTCTATGGTATGTTGCACATTTAACTATGTCATTTTTTTTTTACTGTCAAGGACCTAACAATAATTGCCTCTGCAGCATTTTCCATAATTTCCTTGTCACCGGTAAAGAATGACATTAATGCAGCAAGCCCTTTAATAATCTCAAAGTGAATGATAACAAAAGCTGGGAAGGCCATAAATGCAGAACAATATAACACATAAGAAAATGGGAAGCAGGGTGGCAAAATTGTTTATTAGAAACAAGAGATAACTGAAAGGGAAAGAAAGTCTCTAGATAAGCTAGGCTTTCAGTTAAAAAAAGAGAAAGGCGAGGAGGGAATGAGCCAATTTCTGATCAAAATTTCAGTCTAAGTCAGGGGTCTGCAAACTGTGGCTCTGGAGCCAAATGCGGCTGTTTTAGCTCTCTGCTGCGGCTCCCTGTCGGCTGATCCCATCACTGACTAGCCCCTGCCCTCCCATGCCCTTCCTTCCCCATCACTCCTCGCCTGGCCTGAGAAGGTAAGGATGATGGTGAGACATGGAGACTCACTCCATATTCCAGAGCAGGAGGCAGCTGGGTGGAAATAAGTGGTGTGAGTTGGCCATGCCCACCCAGTCATACCGGTTGTTAAATTACTGGCTCCTGGTTTTTTCTTTTCTGTGGGAAACGGGTCCAAATGGCTCTTTGAGTCCCCCCACTCCATGGGACCATTTTTTTCCTGCTCTCCTTGCATGCACATCAAAGAAAAATTCTGAGACCTCCCCACCCCGCATGAATTGGCTGCCTGGACACTTAAACACATGTTTAAATGTCCTAAACAACTAAATGGCTGTGGAAAAGTATCCCGCCATGAAACACTCAGATGAATTGGTGGGAGAGGAACATGGGTGCATCAAATGGCGGGAGAGGAGCGCAGGTGGAGAGCCAGATGAGTTGGCTTATCCCTGGTGGAGAGCCAGAGAACAAGCAACCGCATTAAGGCAGCCATGTTCAATTGTCCCATTCCACAGAAAGGCAGGGGAACACAAGTCAGGGAGGAAGGAAGGAAGGATGAAGTGGAAGGAAGGAACACAAAGGGGGGAGTTGAGGGAGGAAGAAGGGAGGAAAGATGGAAGGTGGAAGGAAGGAAGATGGCAGTCCCATAAAAAAAATTACCCAGACAACACCGGGTAATCAGCTAATCTTGCTAATAAAAGCAAAGTGTTTAGTAGAAGGAAAAATAGACATTGTTCTGTTCCTCCTCCCAGCTCACACCAAACACACACACCGAAGGGCTAGTTTCCACCAGGGAAATACACTTCAAAGGCACAGAAGGCTGTCTCTTAAAACTAGAGTCCTGGAAGTAAAGTCCAGAAGCGTAAATCACTGTCAAATACCGGGCAAGAGTCCAACAGATAAGGAGAGAGACTGGCACCGGGCCAGAATCCTTCAGCAGCAGGAGAAATCCATGTTTCACAAGAAGGTTGAGCAATTGTCCTCAGCGGAGAACAAGACCCAGCCACACCCTTCTTAAACACTCCAGGGTGTTTAAGAGACCATGCCTTCTGGCCTCTCCTCCTGTGCTGCTGCTGCACCCTTCTGAGTCTGCATCTTTCCCTAGCATCCAACAAGACCTCCTCCTCACTGCTACCAGACCCCAACAACAACTGCTGGCTCCCAGTTTGGCTGGTCTCCATTGCCATGCTGATAGCAGCCAGCTCTTGCTAACTCACTGAGGAGAAAGGCACCACTGGCACACTGCCCGTTACTGACTCTAGATCTTCATCAGAGTCAGACTCAGAAGGCACTGCAGCAGAAGAGGATGGGGCCACAACAGACATACTTTTGCAGGCAATTTCAGGGGTGCTGTCTCAATATGTGCTGCTAGTCTCTGATGGCCTTCCTCACAGGGAATGTAGGAAAGCAGAGGACAGAATTCTTGGGGCTTGGAAACGCTACCAGAATCTGTTACTGCTGAAGTAAATACTGGGCAAGAGTCCAACAGATAAGGAGAGAGACTGGCACCGGGCCAGAATCCTTCAGCAGCAGGAGAAATCCATGTTTCAGCATTTACTTCCCTGTTATTATTGTCTCTTGATATCCAGTTTTTCAGGGTTCACACAGTTTTTTCGAAATTTGCCAAATGCACTGAGAACAGATGATAGCTAGACAAAATGTTGTTGTTCATTGACCACCTTCCTTTAAAACAACTGAGCTCCCTTTCAAAATTATTCAGCGACTCTAGACTGGACAAAGGCTGCAAACATCAAGGGGGCTCCAAAACTACAGCCTTTTTTCTCCTTTCTTTTCAGCCTCCCCCATTCCCCCCACTCCAACCCATACCTCACTCTGCAGAAATACAGCAGATACCATTAGGACTCAAAGCTACTCTGCTTTCATTCCTCAGTCAGGGATCTCTTGATCTTCTAAAAGCCTCACTGGGGAGAAACTCCATATAGTTGCTGTTTTATTGCTAAAAGCCATCAGTTAGATGCACAGAATGATGTATAGAAAGCAAGGAAAGTGTGTTTGTTCTTACGCCTCTGAAATCCATTGGCTCCTTTCTTCTCCCTTCTCCTTTTACTTTGCACAAGATTCAAACTCTCAAAGGCATCTTCTTCAATTACATCATTTACAAGAGAACACCCAGCATTTGTTTCATAGATAGTTACTTGGGGCATAGAGAACCATCATCTTCCTCATGGGAAAATGCACTAGATCTTTCAAGCATTTGGCACTATACAATTTCAGGACCCAATCATGCTCAAACCTCCTTCCTAAGAAGGATAGCCTTAATTGAACTCAGTGATCTTGCTGAGACAAATGAGAAGAAAGCAACCTTTAAGTCCATGGGATCTAAGCACTTTGAAGGAAGGCCTAAACTCAGTGAGTGAAGTCTAATTTAATCCTAGGAATTCAGACATGCTACAGGCATTTTTATAGAAACTCTTCTCCTCTCTCTGCAGTTTAAAATCACACTGAGTTTCCATCATCTTAATTTTTTTATACCAGAGTTGCCAATTTGATGCGGTGTTCTATGCTCCCATAAGTCAACACACATTCTAATTAATTCCAACATTAATGTATAAACCTCACTGAACACAACCACAAATCCTAAGGCCAAATTTCTAGGCCAAAGAATTTTATCACTTCTTATTTTTCAAATTTGCACATAAAAAGTTTTGGCTGTCATCACATTTTCAGTTAACCACTCTTGGGGACTGCAGCTTACATATAGTTGGATACTGTTAAAATATTTCTATGTATTTTATATTTTAGAGGTTGATGAATTGTTCTCATCCTGCACAGCACAACCAAGGAATGCCAACCAAATTGTACAACAAATAAATTCTCTTTATTGTACAAATAAAAGCTATACTATATGGAAATGAAGTCCTAGGCCCTAAGCTATCTGATAGCTAGCTATATGCTTCCCAGCTCTCCAGGGACTTACAAGGACTGAAATAAACTGCCACTGGGCAGTCCCTTATATACCCTCTGATGTCAGTTGGCCACTGACATCAGAACTGGAGGGAAATTCAAACCTTCATGCTCTCTGATTGGCCCTCTCTATCTCCAGGGCCTTTTGGAATGTGTATCCATATTCCAGCAGATTTTCTGCTGACAGAGCTCCAGATAGCATCCCTTTTAATAACTAGAGGCATCTAGAGTGTGAACTGTTTATGGTTCAAATTTATTTATATGGGGCATCTAGCTGATCATATTATTTTACTCTGGAGGACTAAAATGTAGATTTACCATCTGAGTGGTGCAAAATCCTCTATTAGAGCAAATCCTCATTACGGTAAAGGGATTATTGTAATGTACAACACATGCAACCATTTGTTCAATTTCACATCAGCCAGACTAGAATGTCTTCAGACATTTTTTTTTTCAATAACTAGCAGATAATCCATCTTTGCCCAGGTATTTATTTATGGGAAAGCTGTATTACACAAGAAAATCCTGTAGTCGGGCCTAGCTCTAGATGTAGTAGCTCTATGGGCATCACACAGCTCTTCTCACAGCATTGTAAGTCAGCAGGAGCCTCTAGATGTAGTAGCTCTGTGATCCTCACGCTGCTCTCTCACTCAGCGTTGCTGTCACAGGGACCCCCCTTGTGTGGTACTGTGAAGCCATCAGCACTATTTTTAGGACACAAGACCCCATGACGGGTGTTAGGAGTGTCTTACCATCACAGTGTTTGTTCCCAGAGGGTAAGTCATCTGTGTACCAAGTTTGGTTGAAATTGGTTGAGCTGTTCCAGAGGTATCCTGGAACACACAAATGCACACAAACATCCAATTTTATAGAGAGAGAGATTACATTTATTATCTGTCTTGGAAAATGTGGCTCCTGTGTTAACATTTATAGAATATGATTATGTTCATTTCAACGGTACATAAGAGCACACTTCCCATAGTTTAAAATGTATACATTATCTCTTTATAGCTTATAGATTACCAAATTGCTGGGAGCTGAGCTTCTCACTTTGCTGCAGCTTAGTGATATTATAGCTATTCTACCCAGAGGTACGCCAAGGTTTTCCTTCTTATCAGTCTCCCATATAGCCAGTGATATAATCTGGGGTAAAACATCATGGCGATTTCCCAAAGTAAATTTGAATGATCGGTTTAGCACTCTGAAGCTTCAATTTCTTGTCTCCTGCAGGTTCATACCAGAATTATTTCTCAGCATGTGAAAGTATAGTTCGGCTTTAGGTTGCCTCAAGTTGGGTGTGTCCTGCTCACTATGGTGAACAGAAAGCAGCTCTTCCATTATTAAAGTGGCTATCTGATTTTGTCTGAGGAACTGAAACTTAATTTAGGGAAAAAAATAACATAATCTCATTTTGACCCCCAGCCAACAGCCTGTGGCAAAGCAGCTGGACGTAACTGGATGCAACTAGGAGCATGTAAGTAGGAGGCCTGTCTAGCACACAGTAATAAATTATCCTATGCATATTTATTAATGTTGGATAGAAAACTTATCCTGAACCCTAGCAGTCTTTATTTATTTTGATGAGAAAAATAATAATGAAATTTAGTTTGTTTTCAATGGAAAATATAGTTTTGGAGGTATCTTCATCACTAGAGTCTGATGTTCTAATGCTTATTCATGTCTGTGAATCTCATGTTTATCACGGTCCAATCACCTCTTGAGTGGTCTGCAGCCTTCTTGGTTTCCTACTCTTAAACGGAATTCCTAGGTAAACCATGATCATGAGACTTGTCTTCCTGGTTGCTTTCAGTACTGGTCCTCCAGTCATAAATAGGAATCCTGCCCTTGGAAAATGGTTGTACAGTTTATTCTTCCATTGGGGAGTTTAGAGAAATTATCCACCTGATTTCTCTGTCCATACCTTTGGTTTGGCCTACATTGGCCTAAGAAATGAATTCTTTTTTATTAGATTTTTTTAATCAGCTTATCAAAGTAAAAAAATAGAAAGGAAAAAAGTAGTGGGAAAAAAGGGGGAGAGAAAAGAAAAGAGATTTAGTGTAAAGGAAAGAAAAGGAAAGAAAAGGAAAGAAAAAGGCACTGACTTCCAACTTCCTTTAGCACAGTAGAAGATAACACTACAACCACAACTTTTTGTTTTTAAACAACAGTATGTACAAGACATTTCTATAACAATAATTCTATCTAGTTAACAAAAATAAAATCAACGTTTCATTTTTTTTTTATTGCAAGCACAAAATCCAGAAGCAATTTCAGAATAGAAACAAAATTAAATGTATTTTCTTCTTTGGATAACAGAATCAATTTAACAATTTCTGCTCTTCTCTTTGCTGTGGGTGATAATATATCAAATTTTTTAACCCTAAAGGAAGAAAACACTGGTCTAAGAAATGAATTCTAACTAGCAAAGAAATGGGTACTTTCAAGTGAATGAAAAAAGTAATGCTTTTTGGACTAGGTAGACAAGTGAGTTAAAGATAATGTGTAACTGAGCATACATGGTTAAGGCAGGGGTGGGTTCCTACCGGTTCGGCCTGGTTAGGGCAAGCCGGTAGTTCCATTAGGCTACCAGTTTGCCCAAACTGTTTCTTCCATAGGCTACTAGTTCAGGCAATGAGTTTGGCCCTCCAAACCACCCGTGCACTATATGTTATTTTTAAGTCCTTCATTTGAAGCTGAGGCACAGCAGAGCCAAAAAACAGCTGATCCATGCTGCCATGCCAATCAGCTGTTTTTTGGCTCTGCCACACCTCAGCTGTTGTTTGGGCTGAATGTAACATGCACACAGTGCACATGTGGCATGCACACACATGAAGCATGTATGCACACAAAGTGTACACACAATGCAAACCGGTTGTTAGATCAGTAGAAACCCACCCATGGGTTAAGGTTTTATTCCATTGAAAAAGTTTTGGGCCATTCCTATGTTCTGCATTGTATAGCAGATCAAGAGTTAGATTAAGGTTGCGGAAAACAATTTCAAGTCCATTCTCAGCTAGGAAACCATATTGGACCAGTCTTTCTATCTCACTCAAATTATAATCAAAGAGTTGCTACTGTGGATCAGGATTGGAGGAAAAGGTACTACATCTTTAGCCTGTACAAGGTGACTCTGCACTCCCTTGAAATATTGACTTGGTCTAAATGTGTTGGAGTGACAAAAATGGTCCATCTTCATATTCCAAATTACAATTCTAAGGCGGGATGACTCTGGTCACTTGTCCAATTGGATATGGGTCTTCATTCATGTGTTGAATCAAAGTCCTTCTAACATCCTATTCAGGTCTTCTTGGGCAAGCATTGCTTTGATTCAGGCCTTTGTTTCAAACTTGATGCAACTTTGGTTGGTTGAAGCTGTCCAATCTCCTCTTCACAGCCTTACTACAGGTGCCATCTTAAGCTCCTGTAGCAAAAGTGGCATATATAATAAAGCTTGTAGCTTGAAGATCAGTAAATAAATAAATGTTCTTAAGTAAGAAGAGCTGAAGACGGTACAGGAAGAGAAGTCTCTAGTGAGTTCCTCGCAACCCACTTTAAAATAAATACTAAATAAATGTCTCTTAAAAATATTTTAAATGTTCCTGACTGGTGCAGACTAGCAATTGCAAAACCCAGAATTAAGAGGGTAAATTCTTTGATATATGAAATTCCCATTCTCCTCACCTTTATCCAATATAAAAATAATAGTAGTAATAATAATGTAAACTGAATAACTAGCAATTTGTTATGTTTTTGCACCAAAATTTAGGCACCTAAGATAGTTGTTGTGTTTTGCCTAATGATAGGTTGGCGCTTTTAAGCGCTCTTCGATGCTTTTAAGTTTTTCAGACTTAAATAGCAACATATTTGACATTTTTACACCAATATTATACAACCAACCTTTTCACAGGAATTATGAAAACTGTATTTAATTCCATCAAGGTCAAGCTGGATCATATTGGTTAAAATAGAAGATATAAGGACATGGGTATTTTCTTTTAATATATTACTTGCTCAAAGCAAGGTTCTGTACAGATGGTAGTGAAGAAAATAGCGTGATAAATATTAACTGCATTTTGTTGGTAGTGCTTTATTGAAGAGGAAAACTATCTTAATATCACCATTTTGGCCCTAACCCAATCAGCTATTAATTGCAAACTCAGTAATTAAATTGTCTTGATAACTTATTTCTAAATCCAGTTAACATGGGCACTATTGGGGAGTTACACTAAAATACAATAAGTTATATCTAGCTATTTTCAAAACTCAGTCAAACTGCAATATTATCAGAAGTGCTTTGATCACTTTTCATTGTCCAGACCATCATTGGCAATGGGCATTGGGCAACTGTCAAGCTCTGACACCTGTAAGAGTCTGTGAGGAGGTTGGGGAAGTTATGGAAGGAAATTAGAAATATAGAGACAGAGGGGGGATTGGTTAGTAGCTTATCTTGTAAATGGCAATTCAGTTTAGGTAATAAAAAATATGGAAAGTAATCATTCAGAACTTCTCCCATAAGCAACTGCTATAAAGGAGTTTCCAAGAATCTGTATTTCCCCAGAACTAGCATCAAAGATTAATTACCAAAGTCTATTTAGCTCTTGCTTCCCTGACCTTACCTTACCTGCACAGTGTTAAGTTGTGAGGAGATGGGTATCATGCCCAAGAAAGAGAAGCAAAGCAATGATGTCATCCAATTAATTTATTCATAACAACAGTCAATAATAACACCATAATACACCAATTCTAAATCTAACAAGTTGCATGTTTAAAGGGAATCCCTTTTATAGGGTTTAAATGAGTGGGTGGTCAGGATATCACATGGTATCCTCAGGAAGGCAGGAAAGGAGATAATTACACAGGAGACAGCAATTATCAGTAACTGTGTGGGCAAGCTTCTATGCATCCTTCCTAAGTGGATGTTGCTGGGGGAAGAATTGCAACACAGGGTTAATAATACTTAACACAGAGAACATGAGTTACCACACTGGATAGGTAGATTCCACCCAAACCTGATTGTCTTGATGATATTCATGCCCTAAACCAGTGATGGCAAACCTTTTTGGCAATGAGTGCCAAAAATGGGAGGGGGGAAGTGGGCGTGGCCACCCACGTGCCACTTCCTGTGTAGGTGTGCGCATGCGCACTGCTCACTTCCTTGTTTGGGCTTGGGAGAACACCTGCATGTGCAGGGGGGAGGAGCATAGCACGTGCTATTGCACACACACCCCGCGTGTGCATGCACGCTCCCAAGCCCCAAAACACCAAAAAAAAACCTCAAAATTTCACCGGTTTTTGGGCATTTTCAGGGCTTGGGAGGGTGTGCGCATGCACGGGGGTCAGATTGGAGATAGCTCGCGTGCCGGGCGACATGGCTCCGCATGCCACTTTGGGCACACGTGCCATAGGTTCGCCATCACTGCCCTAAACTATATGAAGGGTAAAAGAAATGATATCTTGAATTGCACCTAAAATTCAACCAGTAGAAGTACCAGAAGCATTGCCAGAAGCAAATAAGCTGTGACTATTACTACTCAGGCTACTGCATTTTGAAAAAATTTCAAATGAGCTGCAATACTCTAAATATGAAGTGACAGTGGTAAAAATGACCATCAACAAAGCCTCCCATTCTAGGAATGTCCATAACTACTATACTATGTGGAGTTGTGCAGACTCCCTCTTGATTACAGGTTCTATCTACCCTTTCAGCAGAAAACATGAATCCATGAGGATGCCCAGATAGCAAACTTGCTCTGCATGGGAGAATGCAAGATGGCTCTCCAATGGAATTACTCAGTTTCTGAATCTATAGCCATTGTAGTACTAAAATTCATTCTACTCTGATTCTTCCTATTGAGACCTGAATAGCCTTCAGACATCAGAAAAGCCTTCAACGGCATCTCCTGATTGGCACAGAGTGGAGATATAGCACTCACCAACTGATCATATCTCCCTTTACATTCATAGAAGAGCCTGGTTTCATGTAGATGTAAACTGGATGCTCTAGAGCAACTCAGATCAAATCGCTTTAATGTGAAAAGCTTGACTTTTCCCCATAGCCCACTCTGTCTGGAACTGTTGAATTTATTTCACTTCACACTTTATTAAAAAATGTTTTCATTGTAAAAGTGTACTTAAGATGGCTGACAGGGT
>JANHFR010006540.1:46513-56600 GCA_032468015.1 Mimophis mahfalensis | reverse complement strand
GGCAGTTTCTTTTCATATTCATCCTTAACAACGTCTTTGATTTCATTCCATAGTTCCTCTGGTTCCCTTATCAATGAGATTCAGAATTCCAAAGCAATGATGATGTTATTTAAAAAAAATTGTGGGTATATGCTCAAAACCATATTGTGGCAATTGGTTCACTTTTTTGTTTCTCTTTAGCTTGTCTTGGAACATTATCAGTTTATGATCTGTTCCATGGGATGCTGCTGACCACATTTTTGCTGCTATAACTGAAAATATCCACCTCTTTCAAACAATAGTACAATTGATTTAATTTCTGTATATTAAGAGGCATTAAAGGCATTAAGAGTTGTTAACCTAATTTTGTGAAGCTTCTTCTCCAGTAACATTATATTGCTAACTAAGGCATACAAACCCTTCACCAGACCAGTTCTTGAGTACAGCTCATCTGCCTGGAATCCGCACTGTATATCTGATATTAACATGATTGAGTGGGTCCAGAGGTACTTCACAAGAAGAGTACTTCACTCCTCTACACACAATAGAATCCCTTATGCCACCAGGCTTGAAATTCTGGGCTTGGACAATCTGGAACTGGGCTGCCTGCAGTCCAATCTAAGCATAGTACACAAAATTGTCTGCTACAATGTCTTGTCTGTCAACAACTTCTTCAGCTTTAACCACAATAATACACAGGCAAACTCAAGGTAAACCGCTTCAAACTCAATTGCAGAAAATACGACTTCAGTAACAGAGTGGTCAATGCCTGGAATGCTCTATCTGACTCCGTGGTTACAGCCTCAAACCCTCACAGCTTCAACCTCAAACTGACTACTGGGGACCTCACCCCCATTCCTAAGCAGTCCGTAAAGGGGGTGTGCATAAGCGCACCAGCATGCCTACCATCCCTGTCTTACTGTCCCCATTTACCTGTATTTACTTCCTTGTTCATATTTTGTTCAACCTGCTATCTTGTACATGTTTGAGAAATAAATAAAATAAATAAATAAGTATTCCTTTGTATGATGTCCATGTATATAGGTTTTGTTTGTTGGAAGACTGTGTTAGCAATGAAGAAATCATTGGCATAGCAGAAGTTGCTGTTATTTTCTAGCTTAATTTCTGTTCCCTAGGCCAATATGTGTTCTTCCTTTATATTTCCAACTCTGGCATCCAATTACAAGCAGCATATCTTGCCTACCTATTGTGCTGATTTCCTATGAACTTGACCATAACATCTGACAATCTCCGTTTCTTCTTCTTCACCAGTAGCTGTAACTTGGATAATCATTGTATTAAAGAGTTTCCACAAGCTCTAAGTGATATAATTCGGTCATTGTCTGCTTTGCACCCAAGTATTGTCTTTGCTATTTCCTTTTTAACTATGAAAGCAACACTGTTCCTTCTTCGTTTTTGAGGTTGTGAATAGTAATCTTCTGAGTGACACCAGACCATTTCAGATCGATGATGGCTGAGATGTCAATGTGCAGTTGATTGACTTGATCTTTCATGGTTGAGCTTCCTATGTCCATATTTCTTACATTCCAGGCTCCCACTGTAATTCTGTCAGATTTTATTTTCTTGCATGGTCACATCAGCAACTAGACATTCCAAAGGTCATGTCATAAACACCATTAGTACTCGGAAAGATCTTCAGTTCTTCTTAAGCACTTGTTGACTGCCATCTGACCTGAGGGGCCCATCTTCTGGCACTGTATCATCTGTCACTTTATATTGTCTGTCCCTGTGGTTTTCTTGATAAAATATAGTACAAATACTTCTCTTGGGCAGTATGAATTTCTGCCTTCTCTGTTGTCACTAAAATGTCCATCTTTTTCTAGCATCATCCTATATAACTGCTGTTCAATATGGATATGGTTTGTTTTTGCTGGGCAGTTGGAATCATGACCTTCATTGTTTGGATGGCTCTCCTCGGATACACCTGTCCTACATTGCTGGCATTTTTCTTGCATTATGACCAGAAACATCCTCTACAGAGGTGGTATTCAGCCAGTTCTGACAGGTTCCAGAGAACTGGTAGTGATAACCAATCTTGACTGGTTTGGAGAACCGGCAAATACCACCGCTGATTGGCCAACAGTGGCAAATACCAGCTCTGATTGGCCAACAGCATAGCCACACCCACTAAGCCATGCCCACCGACCCGGTAGTAAAAAAAAATTGAATCCCATCATTGATCCTCCACCTTGATGAAACATCATAGTGGGAATTGGGAGGGGGTCGTTACTCAGACTGTGCAACTCTTCTTTGGAGTACTTTGCGTCTAGGACAGTTGAATGAAGTGTCTTCTTGAAGCATCTGCACAAGGCAAGTAATACCCTGCTTCTAATCAGTAGACTAGAGGGAATGCTTTGCTCAAGAATAACAGCTTTTGTGTAGTATTTGCAACTATATACTGGTAGTAGAGCAGCTGGTAAAAGACATGCTTTGTTGCATTAAAGTAGTGTGAGATGCCTCCACAAGCCAAAACCTTCTTAAACGTCAACCAGGAGACCTAACCCCCCCCAAAAAATCAAGCTAAGAAATCATAGCATTTGCAAGCAAACAGAATTTTGGAAGTATTACTGTGATAGCAAATACAGCAGTTTAAACAAAAGCAGCTAGTATAGGTGCTAGTATTTTCTTTTGCAAACATTACATATTGGCAGGCGGCATAAAAGCCAGCAGGTGGGAGGAAAGATTTTACTGTCATCCATAGCCACAAGACCTTAGAAGGCATCTTTCCATTCTCAGAGTTTCAAAACTGGAAGAACACATACAGCTTTTAAAAATGTATTATTTAGGTGTTCTTTTACCTTGTTTTTGTTTTCATATGTTCTGCGTTGACTAGAATCACTTCATTAGGTGAGGGATCTTGTGAAATGAGGAAAATGAATATTTACTCTTACAGGGATATGTCCCACTTACAAAGCATTCCTCCGGATTCCAAAAGTTTATTGATTCCAAAGACAGAATTGGTGATGATTTGATTTTAATTGTTTTTAAATGGTGAATATTTAAATGATTTAAAATTGACTGAGAAATGTCTACAGTTCACCAACTGCCATAAAATCAGACATCATTGCCTGCTTTAGTTGCTAAAGTTGAATTTAAAAAGAACCCAACCTGAAAAGAAAATTGAGCTCAATCAACTGCCGTCTTCAAATACTTTTTACAATAAGCTTTGCAACTGCATTTGCACATTTGCAACATGTTAGTAGGGAACAAACATAGCACCGTTTGATAATTTTTTTAGTTTCAGTATATTTTTAGTTTCAGCCTATATTTAATCTGTTTTTAATTATTTTTAACTTTTGTATTTGCTGTTTTTAATATGGCTGTAAACCGCCCTGAGTCCGTAAGGAGAAGGGCGGTATAGAAATTAAATAAATAATAATAATAATAATAATAATTAAACTGGCTTGAAAACATGAGAAAGGAAAACATTGGACGGATATATGCTATTCTTTAAACATACCGCACATGTGATACCTATGTGTCAAATTCAGATTTCTATAGACTGCTGATGCTTGCTAGTATCTACAGTGTTCACACAAGGAAATAAGCAGATCAAGAATATTTATACGTACTATATTTTGGCATCTTTCCAAAAATCATTTAATTGGTAACTCTTTAAAATATAATTTTTCAGAGCAACATTGTTCTACTCAGGGAATAACATACTATATTGCTGTACCCATATCAACCTCTTTTTCAAATAATTTAATTAAGATTACAGTTTAAAAATTAAAAATTAATTCAAGTTACTAAAATTCAAAAAGAAAAACAAACAGTGAGGGGAAAAGAAAAAAAAGTAACTTCCCTTTTCATCCAAACAATATGTAGTAAATTGTTATTGTTTGTTATTTGTTATTTTTAAGGAAATAACAAATACACATTTCCCCATAGGTCATCTCTTAACTATTAACAAAACTTAAAGACTTGGCATTCATTCTTGGTAAGCAGAAGTTTATTAAGGACTACCAGAAATAACTACATAACTTTTTTCTTTAACCTTGATCAAATAATCTGACTCTATATTCCTTCCCTGTACTTTGGACAATATTAGGTTTTGATCCCTTAAAATGATGTTCTAAAACTTGTTTTCTTTTTTCTTTTTTAAATTCTATTTATATGCTGCCCTTCTCCAAAGACTCAGGGTGGCTTACAGTACATTTATAGCAATTTTGACCTTTATTTTTGACCTTCTTTTTTCTCCTCTCAGGAAATCCTTCAAAATTTTGCCAGTTCTCTTTTGTAAACCCAATTAAAAATTATTGAAATTAGTCTCTGAATTAATATTTGCATGTCATTTTTCAAAAGACTGGTCAGTTTCATTTGTACTATGTGTTTGCATATCAGTTTCATAGTTTGCCATATTTAAATCAACATTCAAATCTTTTTCAATTTTATCTGGCATTATTCGTTCTGTAGCTGTGTTTGTCCATCACCTATCAATGATATTAGACATTCATAAATTATTTTCTCAGTTCATAAGTCCCAAATCTTCACAAAAGCAATTGTTGTTAAATATTTTTTTTAATTTCTACTAACATATCTGAGTGTTCTTTTTCTTTAAGTAATCTTAAGTTTCCTCTGCTTCCCTCTAGTGTCCAATATTCAAAATCCCTTCTTATTGTATCATCTTTGCAGAAAACCCAAGCAAACAGAGTTTCCCATAGAAAGGATCATTATATTTAATTTAATTCTTCAAAATCATCATTTTGAACCCACTTTTGCTGATTATGCCACCAAATCCTTAAACTCATGTTAAACCTATTTCACAAAGAAGAAGCACACTGTGAATGAAATAAAGACTTGCCATTTTAAAGGTTTTTTTTTAAAACATTTCTGAACAGCAAAAAATTAATTCCAAAATATTTAAGAAACAAATCAAGCTCTTTGTCCATAAAAATGACCTTGTTATGAATATGAACTAAGATGGAATCCCTGACTCCCAGCCATTCAATTAGAAGCTAATTGCAAAAACATCTGTTCCTATGATCTACTCATCTATAGATGCACACATGGGTTATCTGAAGGCCTCACCTTGCTCTGGAGAGACTTTGTTGGTCCAGACTCCAGAACCTACAGTGCCCAGCAATATCTAAAAGGCCAACATGGTTGTTGAGACCTAAGTGATGGTACAAATACTTAGGGAAGTGCTTCCCTCTGCAAACCATGTTTCCCCCCTAATCCATCTTGGAAAGAATTTATTGTCTAAATGACCTCAGCATATTACATAACATTTCCATCAATGCTCCCTATTTTACTCCAGTTTCCATGAGATTACTGTGGGAAAAGGACACTTCCAGTGAGGATCTAGGGTGAGCTAGATGTGCCTTTTGAACAAAACAGCATCTAAGCTGAGATTGCAGCTGATTGCAGATATCAATATTATCCTTTATTGGTAGTAGATTGACAAAATTCAACATCAGGAGATCCATATATTACTCATTTCTGATTTAATTGTAAGTGGGGGGGCGGGGTCAGGAAGAGAACAAAACTTTTGGCCACTGCCTTCTACTTCTAATGTAGATAATTTTAACTTCTTCCAAAGTTCCCTAATGTTTGCTCTATATTTTCATAACACATTTCCTTATGGGGGTGTTGGAAGAAGTTGCTGAGGATGAGAAGACAGTTAGCTACCTTTAAGCTTTGGAAACGCCATTTTTGGAGGATTCATATGTGGCAGCATTGTAAGAATGCTCTATTGTCTTCCCTAAAAAATAATCATTTATATTTTAAATATCTTATATCAAAATCCCTCAGGAGTTGGGCAGCATATAAATATGAACATAAACATAAATCAAATAAACATAATTTTAATATTTATAAAACTTTGTCTATTTTAACGGAAGAGGTTGGCTTTCCTATATGCACTTTAAACATATTGCTTATCCCCTTCCCAAAATCCCCCAAAGTAGCAATAATATATGCAGTAGACCATTAAATAAGTCAATGTGTTTACTTATCAGACTCTGAGAAAATGAAGAAACAGCTATGACTGATCAGTCCCTGTGGCATCTTTTATCCATGAATAAATTGTGTTCCCTTAAACAAGCATCCTGGGTGCTTCTAGCAATAGATGCTTAGTTGGTAATCAAAGACTTGGTCAGCAAAAATGCAAAGCTGAAAGTTAACACTATGGCAACCAGCTGAGGCAAGGATTTGCTGGAAACAATTTACTGCTAGAGTTCATCCAGTGTTTGGGGATGCTGACAGCCCCAGTGTTCCTAAAACCACAAATAAGTCCCTTTAGAGCTCATGCGATTGACATGAAGTCACAAGACAAAAGGAGTGAGGTGCCTTCACTTTGAAGTGGTTTTTCTTCAAAGCTCAAGGCAAATGCTGTACAAAGCAATTACTGCTAGCCATTTCCCACCCCTGCACCCATTTGCAGGGACCTCTGAAATGGCTAAACATGTTAATAGCTGTATTGAGCGGTTGCTTGAGGATTAACAAGCACTTCAGAGAGTTTTAACCTGTCTCTAGTTTTCCCCTCAGCTCTTGGCTACCACAGTGGTCATTAATCGCTGTTGAAGAATCACAGCCCGGTTTCCTAGGATTACATCGGCAGTAATTAAAAAATCTAACTGCTACAAACAATGGCAGGCTAAATTACACTAATTTATCTTTCCAGGCCCTCGAAAAGGCCTCAGATAAGTGGACAACAAAGAAAAGGGATAAACCCACTGAATGAAATGCTGTTTTCTGAAGATGAACTGCAGCAATGAAAATTGAGAATTTTCTAAGGATGCACATTCTTTTTGTGTAGTATTTGCAGCATGGGGTAGTTTGTAGTGAACTTGGTGCAGGAAACTTGGGAAGTGTGACAAAACTATACATAAAAACCAGAGTCTTCCAAGTAATAAGGATTTTTTTTAAAAAATACTTTTTTTTAGAAAAGAAAAACAAAGTGAAAACTGTTTAAAGCAAATCAAGGAAAAACCAAAACCAAAACCAGAAGCATTTATTCATTGTTTAAACTGCCTGACACTGTTTCATAACATGCAGTCAAATAACTGCTGTATATCATTATGAAGAAATAGTGGTTCTTTAGGGTGCTTGTTGTGGGCAGCCATTTTACTGATTAATGCAATTAGTTATATAATTATTGGAGCCATTTGACAAATATTTTAATCAGACTTCTCTACTTTCTGCCGGAACTAACTTCATTAGGTTCCTGGGGTGCTAAAATGGAAACAGAATGAGAGGAATAATCAATTACTATGAATGAAAAAAAATGTTAATATGAAGGGGACAGAGGAACCCTCACCTTGTCAAACATTTAAAACATGGCCAGGACTGGATTCTTGAACTATTATTTTGTCCTGCTTTATTTTGCTTTATTTTTCATACTGCATGAAAAGAAGTAAAGTGTTCTGAATGATTTGCAACTGTCCATGTTGAAGAACATGGTTTAAAATAGTGTGGAAAAGAACTGGCAGCTCTAAATGTCTATTGTGCATTAAGGCAGGAACAACTAGCCCATTTCTTTGGAACTGGGTGGCCTAGAAATTTGAAATGTAAACAAGCAAACAAATAAATCTCCTATAACTAGAGCTTAGCAGAAAACCATTCATGAACGCATGTCATGGATGCAAGCATGTGGCCTAAAAAATTAAATATACCGAAATGAGCTGTGTTTGATATCCTATGTTTGAATAGACACAGGGGAATAGTGAATGACACCAACCCAATGAGCTTGTCTTGGCCATCAAAGCCCCAGCTGCTTTTAATGTGTCCAGCATGCATTACACACATTTTTAAAAAGATGGAATATTTGCCCAGTTGTACCTGCACTTTTGATGTTTTTTGGATGCCCTTGTAGAGTCAGAAGAAGTGAGTTGACCCTGACACACATACACACACACACACACACACACACACACACACACACACACTCCAAACAGTTCTGTAACACCGTGAAACAAGAACAAAACACTGTGAAGCAAAGAACAAAACATGGATATGCTGATTTTTTTTTTAAAAAAAAGATTTCATATCATTTTTCCTTTTCTGGACTTCTAAGTTCCTCCCCACCTTCTGCCTCACTGTCAGGTGTAATCTTAATTATTTTTTTGACTGCCTAGCCTTATTATCTGGTATTCTGGGAAATGCAACTCTATGCAACATTCTGATAAACAATTCATCAAGCATACGGACCACATAGCTCCTTGAACAGCTCTCGCCTCTGGGGTTCAAAACTCACAAAGCCTTTGAAATGGTAAAATGTAAAAATATCCATAATCAGGTAAACATTTCTCAATTACATTACTCATTCAGGTTCTGTTCCTAATTATTTAATCTGCATGATTAAGTGTGTATATGCAAAGTCTACATGATGAAGAGCCCCAGTGGATACATTTTCGTTTGAAAAGCAATTTGTACTTCTGACATATGTGAATGTGAACATATTGAGAATGATGCCAAGAAAATATACCTTATTTTCTAATTGAAATATTACAGATAGGAACAAAATGGTGTAATACGTTCTCTTTCACTAAAAAGAAAATTATTCATAAATGAATTTGAAACTTTCCCCCCTCAGGGAAGTACAAACTTCTTATATTCCATTCTTTTTATATGCTGTAAAGTAAGACATGGCTATCATCTTCAAATGATATTTTCCCAATGGTTTTGTTTTTATTATACCTCCCATAATTCTAAGCAAAATGGCCTATTATCGGAGAGCATCAAAACTATAGTCCAAAATATCTGGAAGGGCTATCAGATAATTCCTGTGGATAGGTAACATGTTTGCAAAAATAATGCTTTGGATAGCCAGACACAGAGCCCTATATGGAAAGGACAATGCCAGATATTCAAGAAGGTTTTTAAAAAGGCCAAGGGAAGAAGAACATTATTGCATACCAAAAAGAAGTCAAAATATGCTTTGTTGCTTATAGAAAGACCCTTAATTGTGTCAATTCTATCGAATTAGCAAAGGGGAACAGCCAGAACGTATTATCGTCTTCAAAGTGGAGGATAGTCCAGATCATATTGAAACAGACTGGTTTCAGTTTGGCAAAGGGAATGAGATAAAACTCTATAGTCTCCCTTTATTTATTCAACTTGTATGCTGAATACTTATTGAAGGAAGCTGCTTGGATGAATTTGGTTCAACAGAATCTGGAAAAATAGAGTAGTAACCTGTGCGGTTCTAATCACGCTACTCACACAGCTGAAAATACAAATCAAAGTTAAGCAATGAAAGGGATTCAAGGGCCACAATGAAAAATATATATACATTTATATGAAATATGAAAAAAGACCAAACTAATGACCAGCTATAGAAATGAAGATACTGAAGTGAAAAGCTTCTACCTTTTAGGATCAAACATCAAGCTTAAAAGAACCAGTAGTCATGAAATATACTGAATACTAACACTTGATACAGTATTAATGAAGGCCTTGGAGAATACTATTTTCAATGGTGCAGACAATAGTTTTCTCTGTAACACTTCATTGAAGCAAAAGTTGGATTTCAAGGAAGTAGGATAGAGGAAGCACTGATGCCTTTATCTGTTGGTTTTGGCAGATTCCTGACAACACCATGGATAGCCCAAAAACAGAAACAAAAGGATCATGTAACAATCAATCCAGAACCCTCACTTGACATATAAATGACCAAGTTCAAATTATCACCATCACATTACTTGGAACACATAATATGAAGATATAGCATTCTTGATAAGTGTATAATATTGGGGAAGATAGAAGAAAATAGTTAAAAGGGCAATTAGCAGCAAGATGATTTGTGATCCATTGGAAAACCTGAAGGAACAAACTGGAGACAGTTGTCTTGGGGAAAAATCTACCTTTGTGGCCCGAACAGCCAACACCAACTTGGTGGCAGTAAGCAATCAATCAAAGAAACAAACTAATGTGAATATGAATATGATTTAGATGAATTTAAAAGATGGTTATATACATAGTGTCAGCATTCCAAAGAAACTTCCCCATATCCATTCAGCATTCAGAGACAAAGTTCATCCAAGTAAGAATTTATTTAGAGAAGTCATGTTGGCGCATCTGGGAAAACCCGAATCTGAAAGTTCCAGGTTTTCCCTTCATAGCTGAAATCCAAAACCCATCTCCT
>JANHFR010006538.1:5343-15986 GCA_032468015.1 Mimophis mahfalensis | reverse complement strand
GCAACCGGTTCATACTTACGAAGTTGAAAGTATGAACCGGTTGCCAAGCATCTGAATTTTGATCACATGATCATAGGGATGCTGCAAAGGTTGTAACTGTGGAAAATGGTCATAAGTCACCTTTTTCAGTGCCACTGGAACTTTGAATGGTCACTAAATGAACTGCAGTAAGTCAATAACTACCTGTATTTATGTCACTCTAGGATTCATCTGGATGTTTTTTTGTCTAGTCAAAACCTGGAATAAAACATTCTGAGCTTTATTTCACCTGCTCTGTGTAAATCTGAAATGATTTAGCAGAATTTCTGCAGAACAATAATTTGTTTCAGATTCAAAATAAAAGATCTCCATGTTGTGTAAAACCATGCAAGCTATGCATTTGCCTATATGTAAATAACCTAAGAAAATGAACAGATGAAACGGAGTGATTTGTAAAACAGTAAAGCAGTTTTACAATAGTTAGTGCAATAACAGGTAAAAATGAATAGAAATAACAAAAGGCTAAAAAATAACAAAGAGCTAGATACAGCAGCAGCTGTATGCTGGATACCATCTTGCAATTTAATATTAGCAGAAGCACTAAATTACAAATCTTGTTAGTTAAGCCCCAGATCCTTTAAAACAACAAGAAACTGATAGGAAACACAAGAGAGATAAGGATATACACAGCAAGCAAACATTTAGGAAGTAATTTCCTTCCATACAAGGAAGCTGAATTATCAAAGCTTGACATACAGCTGTAATTAGAGAAGGAAGTTCAAAAAATCAATCTCTGAAACTATTATTTATGTCTCTAGACATGCTAAACATAAGCTATGGTTAGACCTGCTTACAGTTTCCAATAATAATAGTAACAACAACCTACATAGGACTATTTCCTGTTTTCCTTATGAAGAGATTTAGGAACATAATTTGGAGTAGAATATCTCCATCTTGAAATTCCACAATAACCAAATTTTGGCAATTGTATCAAGTCTGCTCTGTAAACCCAAAATTATCATCAGTTATCACTCTTACCATGACCCTAGGCCCAGTGAGGAACAGGTGGGGAGAATATCTGGTTTTTACAAGACTGGAAAAGGAAGATCTCTGTATAACTATTTCACTTTTGTGTTTGGTTTGCTTATTTGAAAACTGCTGTGTGGAAATGAATCTTTCTGTTCAGTAAACAGCATATATCAAGAAATAAAAATCAATGTTCTCTGCTACATACACTATTTATTGAGTTTTGAGTAATCCCTCTGCAACTATAATGCCATATTTTCCTCTCTGCAATGTCACTTACATTCTATTGAAATAGCATTTTCTATTACAGATGTTTAATACATTTGCATGCTATTGGGCACCTGTTACTTGACAAGATAAATGTTGTTTACCACAATGAAAGAGTGTGTCATACCATGAGAACACGTAATTACTAAAATGTGTTTGAGTTTTTAGAATTGAAGATTCTGACCTTCACATACAACTTAAAACATAATATTTATGTTGAAAGACAGAAACTCTCTATTTAAATCTCAAGTATTGCATGTTAAGGGAAAAGGGAATTGTCAAAATAAATATTACATTATCCAAATCATGTAACGGAATATCTTTGGTTTAAGCAGAGATTCTGAATGGAATAATAATCGCCACCACCTGTTTTAAGCCACTGAAGGACAAATTCAATCATTTTACTGCTCTAATTGAGAGTGCTACAAGCTTAAAATGACCCCCGAGAGCAATAAAACTATTTTTATATTAGCAATAGCTGATATTAGAATGCTTTGCACAACTAATCTTATTTGCGTCAATGCTATTGTATGGCACATGTCTATTAATGATAATACTCTTAGTGTCATAACACTAAGTCACACAGTCTTCAACTATTTAGAATGTCAAGATGGGATGAAAGACAAGAGTGTTTTGTAAAGCTCTTAGTAATACAATGAATCCTTAATTCATATCCAGATCTGAGTTTCAAATGTGTTTGTGAGTGCATACATATACATACATTAATTCAAATCTCTCTTCTAGATATTTGAATTAATAACTTTATTAATAACACTTTAGAGTGTTGAAGTAAAACATTCTCCACTATATGTCTTCAAGGTACAAAATAATTATACCTTAATTACTGACAGGAAAGTTTTAACTTGTGAATTCTATTTATTTATGCTCATAAAATAATTATAAATTACTAAGATAATTTCCCAGGTATTTTCCAGATAAAGACTTCAGAGTGAACTATTTACTGACAGGAAAGTTTCAACTGGCAGGGTGAATTTTATTTATTTACAGGGTTTTTTTTAAATATAGACTATAGAAATATAGAACACATGAAGATTCTTTGGGCACAACTGCTTTATTGTCTAATAAATAATTGTTTAATGGGAAGTGTAGTTTTCCCACAAGTAAAAGAGAAACAAGGGTGAAGGTGCTCAAAAAATAAAATTAAATAATCGGTAACAGAATCTGAAACAGAAGAAAAGCAAAGCATATTTACTTATTGCTCATTTTTCATTCCCAGCACCAAAACTGCACACATAAATAACTATCATGCTAATCTCTTTTGGGGTAAGCATCATTATTCAAAGCACAGAAAATAGTAAGTCATAGGGGGGCAGGTGTTAAAGAGAAAAGAAAAAGAAATTTGACTAAATCTGGTTTATGCCGTTCACTATTCCTTTCACTCTTCCTTATTCTTGCAGAAGATCCTTTCTTCTACCATTCCCCTATACCAGGGGTGTCAAACAGTGGCATTGTCACAGTGGCATCTCATGATGTATTGTGACATTTTCCCCACTTTGCTAATCTTGGCATGGGCATGGCCAGCACATGACGCATCCGCCCCACAGGCTGCGAGTTTGACAGCTCTGTCCTACACTTATCCACATCTTTTTTGCTTTAAAATTCCACCTGTTTTTTTCATCAAGGTTTGAGCATCTATAACTCAATCTAATCATAACTTTCTTGGTCTTTCCCTCCATTCATTAAGTGAGGGAGAGGGAGAGGGAGAGGGAGAGGAAGAGGGAGAGAATGTACACATACACAAATCTGATCTTCATTCAATCTACTCAAGCTACTTCAAGCATTTCTATTGTATTAACACTAATTTCTATACAGAATTCAACCAATATTCATTCATTTTAGACCACACAGCAAACCATTTGCAAGGCATTCAACTGCTTTGCATCCCCTTTCATAGCAACTCTGATTTCTGTATAACAAAATGGACAGAAGCATGTCCCTTTATAGAGCCATTTTTGCTTATTTTCAACAATAGCCATTACTCGCAACAATGCACATATAGCCCACTATCTTCTACCAGCATCTGCATGTGTTAAATGTCACCATGCTTTTTCCTAATTTAGTAAGTACCAGATGTTCAAGCAGACTGATGGCACTCATGACCATATTGCAAATCCACACTGGATCATGGCAAAACTCTCAAGAATAACAAAAGAACATCTATATCTGCTTTACTGACTACAAAAAAGTCTGAGAAGACCAGGGAGGTTGCTAACACATCTGGTTAAATTGTACAGTCATTGTACAAAAATCAGGAAGCCACTGCCCAAACACCACAGGGAGACACTGGGAGAGAACTGCAGCAAACTTGTGTTCTTACTCCTTTCTTATTCAACCTGAATGCTGAAGTGATCACGGGGAAGCTGAAACGTGAAGAATCAAAAATTGAAGTAAAGACTACAGCGAGGAACATCAACAATTCTTCAATGTGCTGATGACACAATTCTCCTCCCAGAAACCAAGGCCCGAGACATCTGATCAAAAGGATTACAGAAGAAAGTGAGACATTTGGTTTTTTCCTGAACATCAAAAAGATCAAACTCACAATCACTAATGAGGAATGGAAATATCAAAATCACAATCAGCAATGAAAAAATTGAATGTGTGCAAGAATTTACTATCATAGATTGATCAAACCAGTGAATGCAGTCCAGAAATAGAGCACTGAATTGTCCGGGGCCACACAGCAATGATGAGCATAAATCATGTATAGAAAAGCAAGGACATCTGCCTATAAACTAAATGCAGATTATCCGTGCTATCATATTTTCCAAACCTACCTAATGTTGCAAAAGTTGGACCATAAAAAACTAGACAGGAGGAAAATCAACTAGAAGGACTTTTGTAGAATCCTGAGTTGTAAAATGGTGTAGCAGAAATTCGGATTCATTTTTGCCTCAAGAAAGAAACTATCACATTTAACTTTTATTTTTCAAAATCTTCTAATATTTGGAAATAGAACAGTATCTTTTCTGCATTTCATTTTGTACAATAGATTTACCAATTTTTAAAAAGGGTTGACTCAGCCTTCCATCCTTCCAAGGTAGGTAAATTAAGGACCCAGATTGTTGGGGGCAATAAGCTGACCTTGTAAAAATGCCGCTAATAATAAGCAGGCATATAAAAAAGAATGAAAAGTATTGCTAAGCACATTGATTTGTGCTTCACAGATTGTAAGCTGCCCTGAGTCTCCCGAGAAGGGCGGCATATAAATGGGATTTTTTAAAAAAAGATTGATATAATTTCAAGGGCCCAAATTAATTTGAAGGACAATTCAAAATAAGCTTTAAAAACATTTTAACTGTTTCAAATTATTAAAGAAAATCAGCAAATCAATTTTGCTTAATTTTTACCTAACTTTACGGAGTAAATGCTACTTTATATGTGTTTTATTTATTTATTTTGAAAGAAAAATGCCTACAGATACTGAGTTTGTGTGCGAACATTTGATGTAAGTAGATGAAATTTGCAGGCAGACTTGTTCCTTAAGAAGAAATAAAACTTGCCAAATTTCAAATAATACACGGGATTTTACGCTGAGCAATTCTGGGAGGTATTTGAAACTGAACTAAATCTCAGTAATTTTAACAGTATAGAACAGTTTGTTAGACTGAATCTCTGACTACAGCACCTAACAGGGAAAATAATCTTGTACTGAATTGCCATCTATTTTGTGTTCATATGGCAATAAATTGTAACTTTCTTTATTCTTCTTAACACCTAGTATATTCTAGTTTAATACAATTCTTCTGAGAAATAGATTCTATTATAATCTGGTTCATCTACAGTTTGCTATAACCGGTCATCTGGTTATAATTCACTAATGCGGGCATCAGATAACTAACTTAATTAGAAGACCAAGTTATTCCCAAAAATCTTGGAAATAAAAATGTCAATTATTTAGGCCTTTTTCATATTCTATAATTCAGCCAAAATTTCTTGAATACTGTTGGCAGATCAGATTGGAACCTCCCTATGCATTTTCAAGAAATCAGTTAAACCCTCCAGGCTACTAAGATAGCCCATTTTAACTGGGCAGTACTTGACAAACAGTCAGTCCAAAATAGATCAGAGTATAATGTGTCCATGACACTTGTATGACAAGTCTATGACAAAAGTAACGCCTTCACTAGCACAGGCTGGTGCTGAAAATAATACCTAAGATATATTCAGCTTTGTATTTATGGCCAAATATAATCCAAGACAATTATACTGTCTTGATATGAAATTATAGCTATTCTCAAATAGTACTTTCATGAATACTAAAATTGCTCAGATTATATTATCTGGAATAATCTAATATTAGCCCGAACTCAGGAAATAAGATTATCAGATGGACAATGGATAGAATTCAAACAAAAGCAGCTATCCAAATTCATTCATTCAAATGAGTGTTTTTGTTGGAAACTGGCAGAAAAATGCTCAAACATTGGCAAAAAATCATTCAAATTGTAATTACCTGATCATGGAACACTGCAACTAGTCTAAATATCTGGCAGCCAAGCAACTGAAATGCAGTTATGTCAACCTCAGGAGTGGTGCAACGTTTTATGATGTCTGGAAATTCTTTACGAACCATAAAGCATTCTTTCTGAAGCTGTTGCAATTCTGAACTGTCATTAAGTGATTGGTTGTAAGTCAAGGATTACCTCCAGTATGTGAGCTTATGTTCTAAGACACTAATTGTTCATTATCTAGTTTAAATAGCATGCTACTTAATCTTCATTGTACAACCAACTATCCTATGCGAAAAGCATTGCCAAGCTGACAACCCACTTGTATAAGATCATTAATAAATAAAAAAAAAAGGACCCAACATAAATGAATTTGTTTGGCTGAAGCTTTAAAAATCACTTTAAAATAGTTTTCCCCCCCAAAAAATACTTGATAAATCTACATTAATGTGGCTCATCAAGTTCACCAGCACAAAATTCGAGTATTAGGAATAAAAGAAAAACTCACACATTATAGTTACCCCATGAAGTCAAGTATAAATGGTTCCACATGGCAGTAGCCATGCAAGAATCAAATATAGTTTCTTGCAACGGAGAATAGACAAAGTTTTAGTGTTCCAAGAAAAATCCAAGAAAAAAAACCCTGCTATACAGTAGTAACCAGCTAAATGGAACTAGAAAACTAGTATATAAAACTCACTGTATGGATTGTGCCCTGCTTTGGATCACATGAAACTGCAAATACCACCATGCTCTGCATCATCTTACAGGAGCCTGCTTTATTATGAATAGGTGTCGCATGCTCCGATGTACTCTACGGAGACTGAATCCAAACAGTTGCAGAGCCCTAGTTAGCTTTCCATGCCAATTTTCAAAATGTAAACATGGATGTGACGTACCTAGCTTAGAAAGCAGAGACAATCACAACTAATTAAATCACTCTTCCCTGATAATACGCAAGTAGTCATTATGCTTCTTCATGTATGCATTAGGTTTAGAGAACCTACAATAAAGATACAGGTATACAACAAATAGCATCCAGGTTGACTATTAACACATAAGAAGCATGGTAGAAAGACAGAATTGGCATGAAAAATGAATAAATTTTTATTCAATACAAATTGTGTTCTGGAAGATTTCCCACAGTCTAAATTTAAGTGTTCAATATTCCATGACTAATCTTCTGAGCCAACCGTTCCCTCTAATTATATTCCCTTTATACTAGAATACCTTTTATCTGTCCCATTCAGAACAGAATAAGCAACAGGATAAATTTTGAACACAAGTCACAGGATTCAGCACAGGTAGTTAATCGGAGAAGGGATTGGGATTCTTGAAAACGCGTTGGAGGCAGAGGCTCCCATCGCTGACTTTACTGGGAATGGTAACCCAGCTCATCTTGTTTTGAGATGCCAATTTGCTGTTGGGGATTAAAGCCAAATTTGCGGTTGATTCGTGTCCTGGCTTGTTATTTTCCGCTGTCAATTTATGAGCTGCTAGATAAGCTGAGACCTTGACTTATGGCCACAACTGATCCCAACATTATTGCTTCCAAGCAAGGCAGCTGTTAAGTGGGTCACACCCCATTTTATGACCTTTCTTGCTACAGTTGTTAAGTGAATCACTGCAGTTAAGTGAACCATGAGGTATTAACCAAATCTAGCTTCTCCCATTGACTTTCCATGTCAGAAGCTCCCTAAGAAAGTTGCAAATAATAATCCCAAGATCCCAAGTTTCTACAACCATTATAAATACATGCGCTTTGCCAAGTGCCAAATTCTGATCATGGGCTATGGAAACACTGCAACAGACAGTAATGTGAGAACTGGTCATAAGTATCTTTTTCAGTGCCATTGTAACCCTGAACCATTGCTAAATGATTGATTATAAGTCAAGGATTTCTGATGAGCTAATTCTCCCTATTAGTACATTATATCCCAGACTGAGACATTACATACTAGTCCCTTAAAATAAGTATCAAGAACAGGAACTCAAAGCCATCTTTTGGGTTTTTTGGTTCTCTCGAGCCACAAACAAGAGACAGACTTAGAGGGTCACTATACGACCTTCTTATATCATACTCTAAGTTGGGGGAAGGAAAGGTCAGTGGTCCCTTATAACTCTACAGCTTTATTATTTTACGCAATCACAATAAACCATGTTGTGGAATGAAATTATGCTATAGATTCTAAAGTTCAGAAGAATAAGCAGAGAGAAATCAATGTTCATAAAACTTAGAAAAATAGCCAAAGACTTAATAGGTGGCAGAGAACTTAAAATAACCCAAATTTCAGTTTTCTCTCACTCTGCCCTCAAAATGTTAGCAATTACTCATTCTGAAGGAGGGGAAAAAATGGAATTTCCGCACTGGTAACTTACAAAGTCTTTACAGCATCAGTCAGCCATTGCTGAAGTGATATAAAGCTTGTCTTCATTACTTTATTTGGCCCAGCAATGAAGTGATGAAATTAGAAGATACTTTAAATCTCTGGTGGCAAAATGACCAAAGCCGTTCACATTTCTTCATCTAATGTCTTGTAATTTCTTTTACATAGTGTTCCATATTCATTATTAGTCACATTCGTCTGACTTCCTTATAGTAATCCAGCATGATTCTGATCTTTGTAAGGATGTACATATCATGGCATTTGAACATCTTTTCCAAGGCCTTCAAGGCTGCTCTTGAAGTGCTAATCTGTGGCAAATTACTTGGATTTTTGTTCCTTTTGTTGGGGGTTCCTTTTTGTTCTTTTATTGTTGATGATTGATCCTAGGAGGCAGAAGCAATGTATCATTATCTTCATTGCCAGTTCTAAAGCTGATTATGGTACCTATTGTAATTAGTATAGTCTTTATATTTGTTCTTAGTTTCTCACTGTGGTCCTTGCTTTTCATTACTAGAGTTGCAAATTCTTTGCATATTCAGCTATCAGAGTAGCATTATCAGCATAATTCAGAATATATGAAGTTGATGTATCTTTGTCCAATTTTAAAACTCCATCAATCTTCTTCCAATCCATCTTCCCTTAATATACAGTATATATATTTATATTATAGCATATAGATTGAATAAACAAGGGGAGAGTGTAAAACCTTGTCTTACTCCTTTGCCGATCTGTAGCCAGTATTCTATCCATTGTAGCTTCCTGGTTTTTATATAGGTTTCCCATGAGTACAATACCTTATATTCTATCAGTTACTGTAGCCTTCTGACTTGGTAGTGATCAGAGTGATTACCTAATTTCATCTACTACTATAGTTTCTTATAAATATGGAATATCTTCTAACATTGTATCTTGGATGAGCGAGATTTCTGTATACTTCTTCCGTATTTTTTTTAATCTTTGAATCAGTTACTGTTTGGTGGCATTCAGCATACCAATTCAGGGTTAGAATCTCCTTCTGAGTTCAGAGATCTTTTGTGTGATCTTTCCTTGTTTTCTTGTACCTGTTTTCATATTTGATGTCTTTACAGTATCTTCTAGTATTCTCTGAAGCTCTTCATTAAATTCTTTCCTGAGCTATTTGTATTTCTTGGTTTGGCTTCTTTTCTCTTTTTGACTTGTCTTTTTGGCAGTTTCCATAGTTCAGATGTCTAGCTTGTTTTCTTTTGTTTATTCATATTTGGCAGTCTCTTTTCACATTCATCCTGTCAATATATTGAACTTTGCCATGTTCAAGTTTCATCCATTGCATATTCCTATTGTAGTTCTGACTTTGCAGCTTCAGACTTCCTTTTCCTTTATGGCAACATAAAAAACTAGACATCTCTAGGCTTTACTTATACTTTATTTGGTAGCCATTAGGCCATATTGGAATATAAAATATAACACAGAGAACAATAAAAGAAATAGGAAAAATGAAAATCATATTGTATGTCATATTTGCAAAATATTTGCAAAAATGCAAATCATATTGTATGTCACCTCTACAAGTTATCCAAACAGATCCACATACTGTACACTGTTCTCAACTTTGTTCAATTAAAGGTTTGTATTATATATACAATATGGTTCAATTAAAGGATTGTATTATATGGTATACAATTTTCTAATTCTGATGTTTGTGTGGTGGACACTTTTCTTTCTGTTTCCTAAACAACTGATACTCAAATATAATATATGCATTATGTCTCCTATCTCTAAGGCTCTGCAAATAGAAGTACATTCATTATAAGGAGCCAAGACTTTCATCTAGCCACATCATAAACACCATTCCAAAAGTTCTTCTTGTCAGTAGCATGGTGAGGGCCATCCAACTTGATGGGCTTATCATCCAGCGTTATATTGTCAATCATTCTACATTTTATATCCACATGTCTTTCCTGGTAAAAATACAGGCGTAATTTATATTGCCTGCACGTTGATGCTTTTGCCATTGTAACTAAAGTGATCATCTGTCTCCAGCATCTGCCTTTATCACTCCTACTCAATAAAAGTGCCTGTCTGCTTTAGCTGAGTAGCAGGATGATCTGCACACCTTTGGTGATCTTGCTGAGAATTATATTCTTGGTCTGTACTTCCAACCCAGGAACACACACCTATATCCTTCCTAAAATGAGGCAGGACATAGAAAACAGGAAAAGGATCTTGGGTCCCTTGAATCTCACTGGCAGAATCACAAAAATAGTAGTAACTTTTCAGTTAATAGCAAAATTTAGGGAAAAAAACACACTGTAGACAAAATCTATGGAGAGGGGGGGTCACAAAGCTGTAATATTATTGCATACCCATATTTTACACATCTGAGTCTGCTTGAGGATTTTTTTCCTTTTGATGCATTGGAAAAAAATGCAGATTTTGCTTAAATCCCATTTAAATCCCATTTATATGCCGCCCTTCTCCGGAGACTCAGGGCGGCTTACAACCTGTTTAAGCACAAATCAATGTGCTTAGCAAT
>JANHFR010006535.1:64471-74630 GCA_032468015.1 Mimophis mahfalensis | reverse complement strand
AATCTGGGTCCTCAATTTACCTACCTCGGAAGGATGGAAGGCTGAGTCAACCTTGAGCCTGGTGAGATTCGAACATGAATTTACTACTATCCAATACTTATCAAAAGGTGGGCAATTTGAAATACCACAATCCTGATTTTAGTTTTTTTCTTTCATTTTGCCTATCTTCAAAAAGGAAGATTAGTTGTTTTTTTCCCAGGGCTTATTTCCTTTGTTGGAGACTGCATTATTCTCTGCACATATAAGCTATTTTGGCCTTGGCTCAAATGTCTAGTGAGACAGAAAAGGGAGAAGGTCTTTACATCTATCCTATATGAGCCATGGTGATGCAGTGGTTAGAATGCAGTACTATTGCATTTTAATTCTGCTGATTGCCAGCAGTTTGATTCTCACTGGCTCAAGGATGACTCAGCCTTCCATCCTCCCAAGGCATCAGGCTAAAAAGCAAGAAAACTGGGTTCTAGTCCCACATTAGCCATGAAAGCCAGTTGGATGATCTTGGGCTAGTCACTCTCCGCCAAATTCACCTCACAGGGTTGTTGTTGTGGAGAAAATAGGAAAAGAAAAGTTTGTTGGATATGTTCGCCAACTTGAGTTATTTATAAAATTAATAAAGGTAGAGTAGAAATAAAAATAAAATACATGCATTTTGCTCTAGATTTCACTGATAGCTGAGTGAAACTCATGTTCTGCATCTAGGACAATTACAACTATTTTTACTCTCCTTATGTTCTGGAGCACATCCTCTAAAATGAGGGCTTCTGCTATATTCAAGCCTCCTACCATTGCTCGTGTTAATGCCTGACCATTGGCTCTGCAAAGGGCAGAAGCAGAGAGCAGGTTAAAACTGCTGCAGAAAATGAATCCATCAGAATGAGTCATGTTGCTGTGATAATAGCGAGAGGTTGTAGGGATCATCATTCTTCGCTATTGCTGACTATTTTGGGTGAAAGGGCACCAAACGACAGGTCAACCTAGCAATCCTCTTTGGGTAAGTATACAGGCTGTTGTTTCCTATCTATTTCATAATTAGATCTGCTCAGAGGTGGTATTCCGCCAGTTCTGACAGGTTCCGGAGAACCGGTAGTAATAATTCAGAGAACTGGCAAATACCACCTCTGATTGGCTGACACTGGCAAATGCACCCCTGATTGGCCAACAGCATAGCCACACCCACTAAGCCATGCCCACAGAACCGGTAGTAAAAATAATGTGAATCCCACCACTGGATCTGCTAGATTGGGAAGTTCATGGACTGAAGCAAATATAGTTACAAGCATGCAGAGGAAAATCCACCAAGCTGTCTTCTTTTTCCACAGAAAGCAGGTATCTAAAAACTAGTTACTTCTGAAACTGTAACTTGTTTTTAGAGATACACATGAGATGATACCTATTTTTAATGCCCCTGAAATTATATTTCTCCAAATGATGTGCATATATACGTATTTGGCACTGGAGAAGTCTTCTTTTTCCAAAGGTGATGTCTAATGGATTTGAGACTTGCCATTTCTTTATCTGAGAAATAAAAAGTTCATGCTATATTGAGTGAGGCTACTGTTAGTCAATGGAGAAATAACCTCAAGGATATATTGCAATGCTACACAGAGAATAAATTAACTATTCACCAATCTAAGTCAAGAAGACCCTGTGATAATGAGATATCTGATAGACTATATTAACTTCTCTATCAGCTTGAAACACCAGAACTGACTGGAACTGAAGCAAAATAAGGTGAAGAGGCATTGATATCCTTTCACATATTTTGCCTTGAAATAATATAATAGTAGGAAAGTAAGTTGGATAATTACTTTTCCTTTACATTATTGCTGGAATAAATATTCAGTCCCAAGCAGAAGACTGGATATTTTACCTGACGAAGCAGATGTTTTGTTTGGGAATAGGTACAGGATAGATTTTGATAGGGCTGAATGAAACCCCCTCCAAATTTATACTTGTCCTTTTGTTATAAATCCAGTTAACAAAATTGATGGACGTTGGAATGGAAGGGCCTTTCCACTGTGCTGTAATGTGGTGGATTTAGATCAGTATTGGTAGCAATAAATTTATAATAATTCATTAAGAGCATTATTCTAGGTCAAGGCAGGACAGGAAGTGGGTGAATGTAAGATCAGCTAGTAGGTATCATAGCTACCAGCATCAATATGGACTTTTTAGTCTTCCTCTAACTTTCTAACCACTATAGTGCAATGATTCCATGCTTAACAGCAAAATCATGGTACCTTCTTCCACTGCATATACTTGTAGAGATATTGAACACCACTTTAGCGTAGAACTGGTGGAAGAGAAATGGAGGTAATTGGTATTGCAGCTATATTAATTACACTGTAACCCAGATCCATGTTGGGTTTTTCTCCTTGAAAACTCCTTCATTTTAGCTCTGCTACTTATCCCTAATGATTTCTTTTCAGACAGTTTCTACTAAGTATATCTTCTAAACACTTCCCATCCCAGGCTTTTTTGTTCTGTGCCTCATATTCAAGTTAGCTTGCAATCATTTCTCCATCTTCTCAGGTTTCCCCTTCTCTTCTTTTCTTTCTCTCTCCAATTTCCAGTCAAGCTGGCCACATCTCTACCAGTATGTGAGGAGGTGGGTATCAAGACTCTAGTTGTCAGGTGCGAAAGACAAAGACCACATGTGAAGTTCTAATTAAACCGACTTATTACTACTCACACCTATGAAGCAGAAATCTACTCAACTAACAGTACTATTTTGGCAGTAGATAAAGGGTGACAGAATTTAAGAGAGATTGGACTTAGTCCATTTGTGGCTATGTAGAGATTCCAATGCTGATTGTCAGTTTCCTAAACCTTCCTGGATTCTGAGGTGTGTGTGAATTGCCATTGTGTGACCTCTACTTCCAAAGCTCATTCTTGCTGGTTTCTCCGTATTTCACCACCTATTGCGGCTGAACATTTAAAGGGCACCTTGACACCTCCACTGGTATAATTAGAAGTGCCAGCAAGCAGTCCCAGTGAGATAAACCCCTTCCTGAGCTAGAAAACTTCATTATGTGTAGACCCATTATTGGAAGCAGAGGAAATGGTTTCTCTGCTGACATCTCACTGGTTTGCTGAACAGAGGGAGGTGGAACCAAGTCCAATCTAATTAAAGGTAATTACTATTCATCCTCAGGAACTGTTAAGAGATTCTAGTTTCTTCTTCATTAATAGTCATCAGATGACATACATACCCTGCTGGCATCTAAGCCGCGTGTAAAAGGCTTCACTGAATAAATGCCAAGACAGATTGGTGCCTGTGATGGCTTTTAAACAGTGCCAGGACAAACTTCATCAGTCTAATCCATATTTTTCTCTTCCCAAGATCCAATTTGGTAATAAGCTTTTAAAATACTTGTTTTCTTAAGCATGCAGCTTCATTTTTTTTAAAAGATCAATATAAATTTCCATAGGGATTCAGAAACAGCTATTGATGTCATTAACATTATTTTCAGAAGGAATAATTAAAGTTGCCTATTCATTTCAATACATAAAAATATTTTCTTAAAGAAGATCTTATCAAAGCAATCTGGCCAAAAATTATGCGCTTTATATTTCCCAAATGCTCTGGCTTTCTAGGACTCCCCCCCCACCCCCGAATTTTCATTTCTTTTCCTCTTTTGAATTTTTTTAAAATTGCATTGCATATCTTATTAATTGAAACTGCTCTCTTCATTTCTCAACACCAAAAGTGACAAAAGAGAAAGAAGCAGCTCTGTTCACTTCTTAAGAGAAACTGGGAATAAAAAGTGCATTTGTATGTGATGGAATTCAGATCTGCAACTGTCATGTTCTTGCTGAATTTAACTAGCCAAATCATTTCATTGATATAAATTATGTCTCAATGAACCAGAGTTAAATGTGCATTTTGGATCCTTTCACCAGACTGCATCATACAGGCCTGTTTTCTTCAACCGTCCTCTGGATGTGCTGACCCACAGTTCCCATCATCCTCAGCCAATATGAAGTTGGGGAAAAAATGGCAACCTAAATATATCAGTTAAGTGTGCTGAATCCATATGGTAAAATCTAGAATGTGACAACTTGTGTGACACAACTTTTAAGCATATTTGCAAAAAAAAGAACAGCCATGCCAATCTTAGATCTATCTTGCCCTTTCCACTCCGACAGGGGGAAAAACGGATTAATGTGGAGTATTTCTAATTTTATAGCGTGGATTATTATTGAATGGGAAAGTACCATGACACTGGCTACAAAATGCATTGTAAAATGAATGTAAATGTTAGCTTGAAGGATACGGGGTAAAAAAAAAAAGCTGGATACAAGATTCTGGCAATCTCACTGGAAGAGATCGCCAACTCATATTTTAAGGAAAACTTGAGTTTTCCTCCCTTGAGACCCCGAGACAAAACAAGAGATCCCAGTGACTGTCGTAAACCCCGCCCCCTTTCTACCGGGAAAAGGAGGCTCCTATCAGCTGAGAGGAAACCCGGATAAAATCCTGCCCCCCCCGCCCCCCCGGACTGTTCGTTCGATCCCGTGGCAACGCTTCCTGTTATCCTAGCAACCGACTCGGCGGCCCTGCAACCGCGTTGGTCGGTGCAGCCGGAGGCATCTGGATCGGACCTGCTCGGAGAGGAGGAGTTTTGCGATTTGGGGGCCCTTGACGAGTGTTCCGTTGTAAGAAAACTTTGAAATTTAGGTCACCACCCATGAAAGGGAAATAATAGAGGTGTATAACTGAATAGGATGCAATAGACAGTTGGAAGAAATTGGAAACGTTTTTATTACTATTAAGAATTTTGGTTGTTCTTTTTAGATCATAAGACAATTCTTTTAGCACAGACACAAGATCAAAACTTTGCAGCCAGTAACTATGTACACACCCCTGAATTTACTGATTTAACACCATGTTAGGAATTCTTACTCCCCATGTAAACTAACCATACACCTCAAGCCACACGTTAAGCTAAAGTATAGATGGCTGTTTTGTGGTTCATTGGATGACAATCACCAATTTCTGAAACAGTTGGTACTCACAATTATTACAGGTTGAGGCAACCTTCTTAGAAACAAGTATTCATTTGAAGTCCGGAAGTTCATTTGGCTTCTTAACATGGAGGGGTGGTTATATGTATAAATGGCTAACTGAAAGTGCCAGCTAATATCCTACTTCTGAATAACTTTTAGTTTGATGCTTTTTGGGTGTGTGCATTTATTGCTGGAATTGTGTCTGAATCATCAGAAAGCCCTTAACTAGATCCTTACACTTCCCCTCTGAGTCTACTCTTCCTCAGCCTAGTTGGATGATGCTGACCCATTAGCTGTCACAAAACATAAACATACCACTTACATGTCAATCATGACTTGTATTTGTTTTGTAGGGCAGCAACTAATAGTGTAGTGATGTGTAGCATGAATACTTTTAAGAAGAAAAAGCATGCAGTTATTGAATGTTATTAAAGGGTCTTGGAATTCATCTAGTCCACTGTTTTTGGCAACTATAAGATTTGTGGACTTCAATTTCCAGAATTTCCCTGCCAGCAGAATTCTGGAAGTTGAAATCCACATATCTTAAAGTGGCCAAGTTTTAAAAAGATTGATCTTGTCCAACATCCTGTCCAGTGCAGGGATCTATTACGTAGAAACAAAAATTATTGTCTCTCATTACACTTCTGAAAACTATTATTTTGGTGCTGTTTCATAAAATAGATGAATTTCTCCAAACTATGTTGTGGATTAATTCTAATGGATTTCTGGCTTCTTTTCAAAAGTTGTCTCTCTAACGCGACTGTATGAAATTCTTCAGGAAAATTGCCTTGACATGTAGAAGTTTAATCTTTTTTTGTTAGTTTAATTATTGAATCAACAGTATGTGTTTATTGTCTACCTCAGCATAACCATCTTGAGACCCTGACTATACTTATACTAGGCTATTTATTAAATAGAAATATAATATGGAGGAGTTGTAGCTGACTAGCAAGCTGTTCAACTCAATTACCCTTTGAAGATACGAGAATATTTTTTTCTGCATTTTCATACCTGACTCTAAAGACTGGAACAACAGGGTTATTCTGTTATGACTTTTTCCACACTTTTGTAGGACCATAGTATATGTGCAGTGTGGAGGTCAGTACGTAATTTTCCGTTTATTAATGTAGATGAATTTGAACCAAAGAAAAGTACAAAAGTATTTACTTCCCTATTTAAATAATATGGAAACAAAGAAATAGAACTCAGGTGATAATATATAATTGCCACTTTCTGAATTTCTGTGAATTTGTTCAGCGTCATAAATGATTCACCACAAAACTGACACATTTCAGTTCCCTCAACATTTGATCATATAATTGATTCAAGCAACAGCAACTTTGTTCTGTTACATTTATGATCACACTGAATATTTTCTCAGGATAGAATGAGACATATGTGATTTCTAAAAACAAAAATACATTTTAGAACTCTGTGACTGTGACCCTAAATTTCAACAGCTCTATGATTTTACTGTCTACTCAAATCATTGGTTCTCTGAAAACTTTTAGTGAGTTTTGACACTTGGCTATATTTTCTTTTAGTTTTAAATTTTAATGTGGCCACAGCAGGCCCACAAATTATGAAATGATACTTTTAATGTTAATCATCAAATGAATGCACAATATTTGTTTAACAAGATAAATTCTCCTTTACAAATCCTGCTTTTTGTCAGAACTGTATGCCCCTTGTGTACGATCCACACATAGCAGTTCAAATGTCCTGCTTTCCTATCTTTCAAACTCTGACACAAACTCAGTATGGCAGTAGTGTAGGAAAAAGCCCCTACTTGCCTTTACGATGTCATCTTCCTGACAAGGACAAGATGTTCTCTTGCTGAACACTGTTATATTTTTATGACAACTGATTCTCTTCTTGGCTATTCAAATCTATGTTGTAGAGCAAAATAATAATAATAATAATAATAATAATAATAAGAATAATACTAATAATAATAATAATAATAATAATAAAAAAAATCCTAAGGGTGGAAGGTACACTTAATTAAGGAAATTCTTCAGTGCCGGACTCAGATTGCCAGATTGGAGGGCATCACAAAGAGAAAACAGAAAAACTTGTATTTGTTTCATGAAATATACATGCCTTACTCTCTTTGGACTGATTATTTAGCAGGATCATCAATAAACATCCAGATAGCTACAGATCAGATTGTTTCAGATCATTGAAGCAAGTGAATTTACAGTATCCATTTTATATTATATTAGAATAGAATAGAATAGAATAGAATAGAATAGAATAGAATAGAATAGAATAGAATAGAATAGAACAGAACAGAATAGAACAGAATAGAATAGAATAAACAGAGTTGGAAGGGACCGTGGAGGTCTTCTAGTCCAACCCCCTGCTTAGGCAGGAAACCCCACACCACTTCAGACAAATGGTTATTTAATCTCTTCTTAAAAACCTCCAGTGTTAGAGCATTTACAGCTTCTGGAGGCAAGATGTGTGGCGTTTTAATCTAATTTAAAAATCCATTTATCCATATTTGTTCATTTTTTAACTGATTCCAAGCAAAGAAGCATTCTAATACAATACTATAATGTTGGTGTATTTATTGTTATAGTCCTTTTAGTTATCTTGACTTCTGGATTTTACATAGACAGGTCCATGTGGGTTTTTTGGCAACATTTTCAGAATGGTTTACCAATACCTTCTTAGGAATAAGAGAACGAGATTGTTTCCAAATTCCAAGTCATCCAATGGCCTTTGTGTTATGGGAGTGATAAAACCCTGGTGTCCCTGCTCCTTAATCCAGCACCTTTAACCACTACACCAGACTGGCTCAAATACTATTTGGATTGCATATTGATTTTTTTATTATTGGTTCACAGTTCTCACAGCTCTCTGCCCCCCATCCCCAATCCCAGAGATTTCTGGAACTTGGAACCTGATAATATTGTGTGTAGAAGATCTTTGATAATATTGGACAGGTGTATGTGCAACATCTGAGCCTGGTGTATGTTGTTGAAATAGTGTTGTATTACAACAGAGATGCTACCTAGTCTGGTAACCAAATGTCTACAAGCACACAACCAAGCTCAGAGAACACAGAGGACTCCACAATTGTAGTTCTGTTTAAATTCATTTGTAACCAGTCCATGATAACAGCAAATTATTAGGTGAAATACTAGAGACATTTGTTGTCCACTGTTACAGTTCTGTTGGAATTTTGCAAGAATTACTTCTATTTGCAAAGGCTGTCAATATGAGTTAGGGAGGAGAAAGATGTAAAATTGCAGAATGAATAGATTTATAATTACAGCATATGTTACAAATTGTGTACAGTGAGATAGGTAATGTGTATATGTGTAGTGTATATATAAAAGTAGCTCCCACTTCAATGACTGGAGGCTACTTTAACATTCAGAGGAAACCATTGAATCAGAAATTTAAAATGACATATTAATTAGTATGATGGATTACATCCCAGGGTTCTGAAGGAGCAGATGTTATCTCAGAACCATTGTACCAAATCTTTTTTAAAATCCTGGAGCATCAGGGAACTACCTGAGGATTGGAAGGGAGCTGATGTAGTTCCCATCTTCAAAAAAGGAAGGAAAAACAGGCTCAGGAAACTATAGACCACTCAGCCTAACATCAATACCTGGGGAGATACTGGAAAAAATAATCAAAAAACAGATCTGTAAACATCTAGAAACAAAGTAATAACTAGTAGCCAGCACAGGTTTGTAAAAAACAGATCTGCCAAACCAATCTTATTTCATTGTTGTTGTTTTCTAATCCAATTTATATGCCACCCTTCTCCGGAGACTCAGGGCGGCTTACAATTTTTAAGCACAATTCTTTGACAAAATTAGTAGACCAGTGAAATGCTGTGGGCATTGTATACTTAGACTTCAACAAGGCATTCAACAAAATAGACCACAATCTACTTCTTCGTAAACTAGAAAGATGTGTGATAGACAGCGTCACCACTGAATGGATTTGTAATTGTCTGACAAACCTTACTCAACAAGTAGTCCTTAATGGTACTACATCTACATGGAGAGAAGTAAGCAGTGGGGTACCATAAGGTTCTGTATTAGGCCCAGTACTCTTCAATATCTTCATAAATGACTTAGATGAGGGAATAGAAGGGGATCTCATCAAATTTGCAGATGATACTAAGTTGCCAGGAATAGCCAACACCCCAGAAGGCAAGTTCAGGATCTAAAAGGATCTTGACAGACTTGAATAATGGACCCTATCCAACCAATGTGAAATTTAATGTGGAAAAAAGCAAGGTTTTACACCTAGGCAGGAAAAACCAAAGGTACAAGTATAGATTATACAAAACCTGGCTCAAAAATAGTTAGCTGTCAAAGGGACCTTGGAATCGTAGTGGATGATCAGTTAAACATGAACTGGCAGTGTGCAGCAGCAGCTAAAAATGCTAATACAATCCTTGGTTATATAAACAGAAGCATAGAATTAAAATCATGTGAAATATAAATATTTCTTGTGAAATATTTCTGTATATTATACCTTTCATCATAAACCTACATTGTTGTATTGTTCATATTGTTTTAATTTATAAATAATTTAATTATTTAATTTTAATTTAAATAATTTCTACATTCTTGCCTTTCATAAAACTGCTAGCACATAGTGGTTTTTTTCTTTTATCTAGTAATTCACAGGGATTTTGCTTCTCAAATCTTTATATGATAAGTACTAGCTGTACTCATCAACTCATCTGTCCATCCATACCAATGAGATTAGAGCAACAAAATAGCTTTAGTATAATATTGATTACAGTGGCCAGATAAGTAGAAGCAATAAAAATGACTAATTGAGGAGTTAAATTTTAGGGGTTAGAAGCAGAGGTGGTATTCAGCCAGTTTGGACCAGTTCAGACAAACCAGTAGGGAAAATTTTGACTGGTTTGGAGAACTGGCAAATACCACCTCTGGTTGGCCCCAGCCCTGCCCCCCTCCCCTTCCAGGAGTCTCCCCGTGCCCCATTTTGGCTCCCAGGAGGCTGCAGAGAGGCTTGCTAGGCCCAAAATGGGGCATGGGGGGCCTTCAGGGGAGACAATAAGCCTTCAAGGGAGAAAGGAAGGAAGGAAGGAAGGAAGGAAGGAAGGAAGGAAGGAAGGAAGGAAGGACGGAAGGAAGGAAGGAAGGAA
>JANHFR010006532.1:224484-236779 GCA_032468015.1 Mimophis mahfalensis | reverse complement strand
TTTATTTTATTTTAATCCCATTTATATCCCACCCTTCTCTGAAGACTCAGGGCGGCTTACAATGTGTTTTAGCAACACATTGTTGCTAAAATCATTGCTCAACAGGAAGATCATTAGATCCTGAGTGATCAGGACACAGGAACTATAGTAATCTCAGACACACACAGAACTTGTCTTCTGATATGGATGAGGTTCCTGTCCTTCAGGAAACAGGAAGAAACTGGACTCACAATTACTGTACAGTTTAACCTTATCTTTCACATCTCTGGCCCTTGTAGAAATTCTTCAGGCTTCTGGCACAGGAAAATCAGCTCTTATGTGTAAAGTTTAAGGTCCAACAGCTGCAGGGTATAGGGATTTTCTGTTTTTCTTCTATTTAAATAGCTCCTTATTCCGTTCTTCCCTAGACACAAAAAGACCAAGAGCTGTGAAATCAGTACAGCTTCTAACCCAGCATCATTCATTGCCTTATGTCTTCGATTAGTAGGATATCTCCACAGTCTCAGAAAACTTCCCTGGCTGGAGTTAAGACTTCCCGGAAGAGTTTATTATTAAAGTTTATTTATCAAAAGTTGTGGCTACAAAAAATGACAGTACCAGCCAGGACGTTGCTTCAAGCAAGATACGTTCACCCAGCCTAGGATAGCGCCCAGCTATTCTGGCAGTAGCATCCTGGGTACCACAGCTGACTGGGTTCCTCTCTTTCTCAATCATATGCTCAGTTATCTTTTTGGCCAACTTAAACCTACCCAGGACTGCTGAGAAGAGACAAGGGCGGGCGTTGTGCATTGTTGCGAGTACGCCGAGCGCAGCGTGGAACTCAACACGCAACTGTCCTTATTTAGATGCCAGAGTTGAGCTTGGTGAAGCTCTGCCACACGAGTGCGCATAACGAGTACCTCTGAGTTCATGCAGAGGGCTTTCCGTCAACCTCCCCTGGGGGTTCCTTGTATTCCGTGATCCCTCGGTTGTCCGATATAACAGCGGTGCAAGCACGGCGCCACGGGAAGAGCGGGAAAGCCGACCAGTCCCACCTGCCGCACAGCAGAGCGGGCAGGGAGGCAAGAAGCGCCCGCCCGCTTCCACCGAGGGCGTGGTGAGCCAAGCCGGGCTGCCTCCCGGAGGCCTCGCCCGCCATTGGCTTCTCCTGCAGCGGAGGCTGGGCTAGGCAAGCCGGGTGAGGAGGGGGGTGGGTGGGCAGGGAAAGTTGCTGCCTGCGCCATGCAGTTCCCACTCGGCCCGGGAGTTTGCGCGGGACTGGCAGAGCTGGAGCCCAAGCGCGAGACAGGTAAGCTGATGCCGGCGGGGCTGGGCGAGGCAAGTCCGGCGCGATCCGGGACGAAGAACTCTTCTTGCATCCGTGCTTGCAAGGCCCAGAAGGCAGAGGGACGAGTCCGGTCTCCCGTCAGGTCCCAGGTTGAATCATCCCACCTCGCCTGAAGGGGCGGACGGGGGGGTGTGTGATCGTCTGGCCCCGACGGTTCGACCCCCGCGCATCTTCTTTCCCTGGCAAAGGGCAGCCTTGGAGCTCGCGGGCTTCGCCTTCCTCTAGGGTGGGAGGTAGCAGCAGCAGGGCGAAGGGGAGGGAGGGTTGCTTCAGAAACGTGGAGCTTGTTTTTCTAGGGTGTGGCGGGGAATTATATCTTGGGAAAAGTTGGAAGGGGGCATGGGGATGAATAATGAACGCGACGCCTTTCGGTTTGGGGCCACGGGACTGGCGAAAAGTTGCACATTTTCTCCAGCAACTTTTCTTAGGTTGGATGGAGCGGGGTTGAGCAAAAGCCAAAAGACTCTTGGCAATTGTAAAAAAAAAAAGCGAAGGCGGATTAAGGCTCTGCTTTTCAGCGTGGCCGCTGAGGGGACTAGAACCGACCAGAAGTTGCTGGCCCGGAGCAAATCTTTCGAGCCCGACGCTGCGTTTCCTCAGAGAGGATGCCGGCAGGGGTAGGAATCCCCAGCGTTTTATCCAATAGCAGCAATTCATACCGAGTTACCGATATGTTTTTGTATCTGTAGACATTGTGGGTAGGGGAAAGGATGTGTGCCCTAGTGGTTAAGGTAAGAGGACGCAGGTTCAAGACCATTATTCTTAGCCAGCAAAACAGTGTTTCTCAACCTTAGCAGTTTGAAGATGCCTGGAGTTCAACTCCCAGAATTGCTGGCTGGGGAATTCTGGGAGTTGAAGTCCATGCATCTTCAAACCGCCAAGGTTGAGAAGCGTTGCAGTAGAAGCTCGTCAGGCAGCTCTTGGCTAGTCACTGCCCCTCTGAACCTGGCCTACCTCACAAGATAGTTGTGGAAGTGGGAGCGTTGTAGACATTGTTTGGAGTTCCTGACCAAATGGAGAAAAGGAACCTATTTGTATTAACTCTAATAAACGAGCGTACCCTCAGACGCCCTCAGGGATTTGGAGTACAATGCCCATCATCCCCTGCTGCTCAGGGTGGTGAGACATTGCTGTTAAACCCCACTGGGCAAGTTTGCCCAAGGGGGGGGAGACTGTCAGGCACAGGCAGGTTGGCAAAACTTGCTGTAACAAGTCGAGATGAATCCAAGGGCTGCTCTTTTTTCCCCTCCTTTCTTTTCTTTTCTTTTTTTCCCCCTGCAGTCCAGGCTGTTTTGTGGTTTGGCGCGAGGGGTGGCACTTGGGAAGGGGGAAATGATCTTGAGAAGCAGGAGTGTGCTGGCAGCATCCAGGAAGGCAGAATCTGAGAAGAAAGCACGATCTCTTCTTCATCCCAGCTTGGTTCAAACTCCTCTCCTCTCCTCCTCCTCCTCCCATTTGTTTTCTGCTTTTTTTTTCAAGGGTGGCAGGACGTGAAAGAGAATTGGTCCATTCCTAGGGCTGTTCCTCCCCTTCCAAGACTGCTGTGGAGTCCCAGCCTGGTTGCACGCACGGAAGGAATCGCACCTTTGCTCCAGGCTTTCTTTCTCTGCTTTTCTGCTTGACCCAGGAAGATTGCTTTCGGGGGGGGGCTGGAGCCAAGGATCCTCGGGAGACCGAGCCAGCCCAGGGAGCACCGCAGGAGAACAGTCCCTGACCAGAGGTGGTGATGCTGGGGTGCTCTCTTTGGGGCTGTGCATCCCCTGCGCTAAGTGGGGAGAGGCAAGGAGCTGGGGGGCTGGAGCTGTTACTCCTGCTGGTCCTTTCAGGCTGGGTTTGGGCTCAGCAGCCACAGCCGCAAATACTCTCTTGCCCTGCGCTATGTGAGTGCTCTGAGACCACCCGAACCGTGAGGTGCATCAACAACAACTTGACAGAGGTGCCGTTTGAGCTGCCACCTTTCGTGGAAGGCCTCTTCCTCACCCATAACTCCATCCGTAACCTCTCTTCTGCCTCCTTCCTCTCCACCTCCCTCTCGGAGCTCACCATCCTTGACCTGAGGGGTAACCAGCTGAGCTGGGTGGGCGCGGAGACTTTTGCTGGGCTGCCTCATCTAAAGCAGTTGGACCTCAGTGACAATTCGCTCACTTGGCTCAGCCCCATGGCCCTGGGCAATGCCAGCAGCCCCTTGGAAGAACTGGACCTGAGCAGCTCCCTGTACAACAACAGTTTTGTGCCCTGGGTGGCTGAGCTGCTCCAGACGGGCATGCTTCTTAACTTGAAGCGCTTGGACCTGTCGGATAACAATTTGATTTATTTGCCGGCCAGGATTTTCTCCGCACTGCCCAGTCTGGAGCACCTAGACGTGCATAACAACTCCCTGGTCAGTTTGCGTAACGTGTTCTTGGGGAGCCTCCAACAGCTGCACAGCTTCAATCTCGGCAGCAACGGTTTCAAGACCCTGAGGAACGACACCCTCCAGCAGCTCCAGGGCCTCCCTTTGCTGTCCCTCAATCTCAGCAGCAACCCCTGGGTTTGCGACTGCCACATCGAGGACTTGGTGAACTGGCTGAAGGAAAGCAAGCAGGTCGAAGCCAAAGGGTCCCTCGGGTGCTCTTATCCCCAGGAGTTGCAAGGACGCTCTTTGGTGAGCATCGATGCGTCCGAACTTGACTGCCCCCTTCTGATTGACGACCAGACCCCGCTGCAGACTTCTTACGTCTTCCTCGGGATAGTCTTGGCCCTCATTGGTGCCATTTTCCTCCTGGTTTTATATTTGAACCGAAAGGGGATCAAAAAGTGGATGTATAACATCCGGGATGCCTGTAGAGACCACATGGAGGGCTACCACTACAGGTACGAGATCAACACAGATCCCAGGCTAACAACCCAGAACTCCAACTCAGATGTCTGAAGAAGTACTATGGGGAAATGGGCCTGAGGCATAATAGCCCTGCATGAAATGTAGACTAATTCTTTCCTTTACCCCTACCTGCTTCCTCTCTCCTTTTCACCTAGACATCAGAGACTTCACTCGTGCAGAGAAGCATGCTTCCCTGTACAACATCCACATTATGGTTATTGTGAATGTGGCGCATGGTATTAGGCAGTCTGTGCCACGACTACTTTCCAGGCTCTTTCCTTTGCAACTCACTACCAGCTTGTGGTTGGATATTTCTTAGCATCTAAACAGATAAGGAGTGTTCCTTCTTTGTTTCCCTCCCTTGATATTTTCAAAGAGTGAGCGTATATTAAAAAGTATCATTCAACAAAGACTGCCTCAACTTTTTTTTTGAGACAAACGTTTTACGATTGCTGGAAGGTTGTTTTTGTGTTTCACACTTGTGAAAATGTTTATAGATTCCATACCTATTTAGAAAAGGGACTTGTACAGACAAGCAAGTAAACAGCAAGCATGCAAAAAGGGATGCTTAGCCCAAGTAAAATCATATCCCTTAGCCAAGTAAATCAGTTATTTGCATGCTTGCTCTTTCTCCTTGATTGTTTGTACAAACCACTTGTATGGTTTCGCTTTTGGTAAAAAATACAAGCATTTGCAATTTATGCGAAAACTGGTATTTTTAAGGAATTCTCACCTCACATAAATTGCATATGAAGTGAGTTTGCACTGTTAAACGAGTCAGTAAATGTTTCTGTTTTGCTGCAGCACGCTATCCTCTTATAATGAGGAAATTAAGCCCCCAACACGATAAATATTGTTTCCTTTTTGATTAAAAATTGTGCAAAATATGAAAGAACATTCTTTTTTTAAAAGAATTGTTTGAAAGTATGTCATCAATGTAGTTTGATTTTAAAGGGGCTAGAAAAATTCAGTTATAATAATTTGCAACTTTTTTTGTTAAACTGCATTTGAACTACCATCTTTTTTATTGTGCAATCTCATTTTACACAACCTGTTGTGACCTCGGAGTGGTTGTACAACAACTCTAAGTGGAAAGATAAAGGATTAAATGACACTGATTTTTGGAGCAATCGCTGAACTTGGGAGCAGAATCTTGCTGCTGAATAATGGGCACTTGTACCTTTTTTTTTTTTAATCTATGCAAACATTACTTTTGGCAACGCAATGGGAATTATTCCCAGATGCATGTGAGAAATCTTAAATGGAAAACACGTATTTCATTGAATTAAAATGTGGATTGTTTCATTGTTGCTCAGCTTATGTGAACCCAGTAAATTATGATTTATTCAACAGATTACGATTAAACCAATGGTGGCTTAACACATGAACCCAATCATAATGTAGCATGAGTTTCAGTGACAACCCATCTGTTGAAAATGAGTGGAGTTCCAAGTGTTTATTTTGACTAATTTGTACCTAATGTATTTAAGCTGCAATAATTAGACCAACGATCTAGGTGCGCATACTTTTAGAAAACTAGTGTAATGATAGAATTAAGATGTAGGTCCTGTGGAGTGATAGACTTGCTCCCAAATAAGAATGCTTAGCAATAGTACCTGATTATAAAACAACTTTGTCAGCATGGCCTTAGTTTTCAGTTGAGAGGTTGTACATCTTCAGACCTCAAGGGGGGAGGCTGACATAACTGTTCACAAACCTGGAGACAATATTATACCAGTCTAGTGTTCAAACCTTAGATAATATTCACAAGGAATAACATAACTTCTGTGCAAATGTATATTTTATGGTTTAACTTGTGCATGGCTATGACTTGTGCATGGCTATGTGTGTCTTTGCACATTTATAAGGAAGGATGTTTTGTAGACCTTCAGTCTAAACTTTGTGGTAGTACAGGAAGTATATTAAACACGTTCTTTGAAAAACTGGAATGCATGAACTGTGATGCCAATCTGCATATCAGCTCTAAATAGATAAATTTACTTTCTGTTAGCAATTTTTGGAAAGTTGTATATCACATTCTTGATATTGCTTGTGAAGTACTAGGTCTAATAGATCACAAATAAGTTTACTATAGCGATAAGCAATCTTACCCATATTGGTTTGGAAATAATTTCCAACTAAATCAATGGCATGGAAATCTATGTGTGTATAAAATAATTAACATTATTTAGAATGTTTATAGCTTAACTATGCCACTGTTTATGAAGCTTCCACTCTTATGCGCACACACCATTACGATATTGCAAGTTCTGCTAAATCTCTTTTTTGCAAATTTGTTTGTTCCAATTTTGGGGGAATGAAGAGAAATAAAATCTGTGCTACTGATTTATGCTTTTATTTCACAAATACAAATTTTCTTATTTTAATCATTTCTTAGTCTGTAATATTACTAGAGTTAGTAATATAATTCTGTTGTGATATAAGCTCTTCTAAAAAATAAAGTAAAATAAAATACAGCAGGTACTAACTAAAAATAGCATTTTCAGACAATGCTAGTGTTTAAGTCATTTTTTCATTGTTTTCAATAGAGAACAACATTGCTTTAAAAAAAATAGTGGTTTTGGAAGGTATGCTGCCTTTTTTTAAGCAGTTGTGCAATGCAAGTCTTAATTTGACCAATGAAAAATGTACCGATCAAGCAAATGAATAATATTAGCAGATATTAATATCACAGGAAAACCTCAGGTTCTTAAGTGAAGGTTTTGAATGGCGTTGTATGCCGTAATACCTTTATATTTGAATCAATTTGAATTAAATAGTCTTTCATTAAAAAAATGAATCCAAGCATATTTGCATATTTCCTAATCAATGAATATTCTCCTGAATCAGTGTTAATCAGATTGATTAAAGTGCAATAGACTTTTCCAGTAAGAGGAAGACAATTGTGAATAACTGTTTTGCAATTCAGCTCTACCTCTCTTTTTCTATACATTTGTTAATAGAGGGCATTTTGAGATGGGCATATTTCTCTTAAAATGCTCTTAGAATTGTTCAACAATAGACAGATATTTTTATCTAATTGTTATGTTAGTTTGATGTAGAATTAAAACATACAGAATATAATTCTCTAGCAAATGAAACAAATACATCTAATTTCCTTTTCTCTGCAACATCTAACTAGAAACTATTTCCCTCTCTTTCCTGGAGCTGATTTTTCTGACATTGGGGCCCCTTCACATATTTCACAATTTCTATTTCCTTAGCAGCTGATAGCTCTTAGTAGGGTTTATAAATGTCCAGATTTGCCCAGAAAACCTTTTAGAAAGGAAGTGTTTCAAAACAAATCAGTGCTATTTGGTCCTCATCTAAGAATTTTATTCAAATTCAAGTGTTAAAGGAAAATCGATTACCCCAAGAGATACTGTCACACACTATTCCATCCCAATAGGTTGTGATCAGTTGGTAACTACTGTACATATTATCGCCATGGTATTGTAGAGCTGAAGAGAGACCAAGGTCAATACGACCTTTCTCCAGGTATACTTGGAGTCTGCCTAACTCAAAACATCTTATCACTTCTTAGAAGATTATTCTTTTTCATAGAATGTCAATCTTCAAATAGCTCAGTAACACCAACCTTGTTGCTGCTTGTACCTTGGGGCTCCTTGCTTATGTAATACTTCAGTTTTCAGACTTAACTAATAAGATATGCCACCTACACACCAAAGGCCGAAATACCCTATGATGCAAGTGTAGCCAGCCACATAGAAAGAACCCTACACATGAAGGGCCATTGCCAGCTTCACTTTTGTTCTCTTTCCTTTGGATGGATTCTTACCACTGAGCAGCATTTTCTCAGGAAAAGTAGAGAAGGCACTAAGACGGGTTACTTGTATCGTACCGAATTAGAAAGCCTGTCCTGCCACCCTACTTTTTCCACCAAGTCTCTTATTTTCTATATGGCAATCTATTAATTCAAACCAGGATGGGAAGAAGTAGACAAAAAGATGAAGGTGATGCCTGTAAAAACTTTAAGCTGTAGTCCGCCTATTTTCAACCAAATCATGGTTGCTTATACTACCTTTTTTTCCCAATACAATAAATAGTTCACCTCATTTCACGTGGTCTGCATAGCTTTCCTGTATGAACAGAGGCCAGAGACTGTCTGGGATCTCTTGCATACAATGAAGATGCTCTTCTCAGCTGTTTCTCGAGTCATCTGACATTTCAGTAATCCTATCATATGAGTTCTAAAACCTTTGATCATTTTGCTCCCATACGATTCTTTTCCCTGGATGCCTGCTATATCCATGTATTTATTAACTGTATTGTTAAGTTTTTGGATGCCTAATTAATATGCAATAAATAACGGTGCATTTTGATGCAATAATTGAGCCCCAATCCTTATTTCCCTTAAAACTATCTGGTAGCCCAGGCATGGATCAAAGGCCTGGCCTATTAGTTTCAACAATGTTCTATACATGTCTAATCCATTACAATATAACATGACTGGACAGCAAGACTGTTGATAAGATTTCATTATGACTTAGTAATTTGAAATTTTCTTACTTTTAAAAAAAAAAATCTACTTCAAAAGTGATTTTTTTCCCCTTCTCATCCCACCCTTGATCTGTTGCCAATGGACTGGATAAATACCTGCCTTGACTGTTGTGCAATATATTTATTTGCTAAATTTCCTCTCAGATCAAGATACTCAAGGAGCAGCAGTTACAGCTGGGAAGATCAAAAATCTGATTTAATTTTATCTTTCTTTTTTCAGTGATTGAATGAATTCAACCAACAAAGAAAACCTCTCTCTGGGAGAAAAAAGAATAAGGCTTGGTTCAAGAGAGTTTGCAATTCTACTCTTTCACTCTTTATGTACTGCAAAAGCAAGGTGGAACTTATGTCCTTGGCATGAAATGGACAACAACCTGCTTGACTGAAACAGGGTCCTGTCATTTTCATGGACTCCCATGTGCCTGCTGTGTGATAGATGAAAAACCCTGCGTATGGTTGTTCTTTTGGAAATGTCTGTAATATGGGCACTGATGTGCATTTTCCCCTCTTCATGTCTTAAAGTTGCACTGTAACTGCAATTACTGGTACATAGAGGGAAAAAAAATAGAAGTAAATTTGCTTTAGGGAGAGTTTTTAAAAATGGATTTTATGTAGCTGACTGTAAAGAGAGTTTGGGAAAGATTTTGATTGTCTTTCAATTCTCGTAACATGGGGGAAGCAACCTGATATTCTCAAGATCTATTTGACAATTCCTACATTCCAGAGTGGATGGGAGTTGAAGCTGAAAACATCTAGAAAACACCAAGTTGCCCATAGTTACTCTTAACATCGGCAACTGTGACGTGTAATCTTCAAGCAAGCAGGCAACATAGACTCAGGGATAGAAAGAAGTATTTCAGAAGCACCACTCAGTTGCGGTCCTACAAACACACGCACACATACACACACACACACACACACATACACATGTTTTCTTCTATTTTCATGGGTATTTATGTGTATGGCATTATGCTTTGGGTATTTTCCCACGTCTTCATAGTTGTGCTTTTAAAGTTGTAGCAATGTTGCAGCAAAATCTCATCTGCCATCATCGGGCTGATCTTCCTCATGTGTGTCAGGCTTTCCTCACGTGTGTCAGACAGAAACTGCTGCTAAAGCCTGACACATATGAGAAAGATCAGCCTGATGATGGTAAATGAGATTTTGCCGAAATGTTGCTACAACTTTAAAAGCACAACTATGAAGACGTGGGAAAATACCCAAACAAATCATAAAATCTATCAGGGAAAATGTTTGATAATCTTTGACATCCTTCCCCAATTCTATCTCAGCACGTATTAGTGGCTCTTATTATCCATTATGTAAAGTGACCCTCAAAAATACCAGTAGCTTGCCATCCAAAGCAGCTTATTCAATTATTGACTTGCCTATATTCCTGCTTGCTAAAATAAGCCTTCATTTATTTGAATTTGGATGTCCCATATTGCCTTTTTTGATTTCTTGAATTACAAGTTTGAACTATAGGGATCAAACTCATGAAAGCATAGGAAATATCTTTAGCTGCTTTTTGGAGAGTGGTAAGAAACAGAGCTTTGGGGAGGGAATTATTATATTAAGTATTTGGAAACCTATAGTATTCAGAAAAACTGTTGGAAGTGCATTGACCTATAGGTTCAAGACTGCGTGGGATTGCTGGATAGGGTTTAAAAAATACTCAGAACTAAATCCTCAGAATCATCTAGTAAAAGATCTCTGGGAAGAAGGACTGAATACAAGCAGTATTTGTTAAATATTACCAGCTGCTCTTTATTTTGAAAAACGCATTAGGGAACAAGGGCTATTCTGTCCTAACCGAAAAGAACGTCCTAACCGAAAAGAACGTTTAAATCATCTAATGTAGAGTATCCTGAATTCTGAGCATTGTCTATGCTGAGACACTTTTGGCTTCCTGTTTGGTGGGGCTTATTAATGTGAATGCTCAAAGGTTCAAGACTGCATATATTTTGGGGTCCTTGGTGCTCTCTGAGCTTGGTTATTTTCTTTCAAATATATCATTACCAACTAGATAATGGGGTATCAGTGATACTGTAGAAGTGAATGGGGTTTGGTTTTCGTTTATATACAGGTGACTTTCTCTTCTATTGGTACTGTAAATATTGGCCCATATAATTTCTCCATTTGAGCTGTGATCCCCATTTTGCACTGTCTATCCAAGTCTCCACTAGAATTTTTTATAGGGAGCATCTACAAAATAAGAGACTCACAAAATTTAGGACAGTCAATAAGTCAGAATTACTGGAGACCCAAGGAGCATACGCAATGAATGCCATTGTGCTTCTATCATGCTTGGGATTTTCCCATCTCTGACAGCCCTTTTAAAAGTCGGGATGCTCAATTTAGATAGAGAACTGGACAAATCTTTTAAATGGAATTCTTTGGAACAGGTGGGAGCTCATAGGAAACATCAAATCGTTCAAGTAGCTGCTTTCAGCTGGAGAACATCAAGAGCAGTTTTTAAAAGATACAGCTGCTTTAACGTGTGCTTACATGTGTTCTGTTAGAAAGGCTTTTGACTGCTCCAAAGGGTTTTTTTCCACATGCTTTAATTTAACAACATTTCATTCCATGAATTCAGTAGCCAAGTTTGTATTCTTCAGAAATAACATTTGAAACAAGTGTAACCCGGGTTTAGAATAGGTTTATTTAACTACTGGAAAATGATCTATTAAGAAACTGTTGAAGTAAATAGGAGCTGTACAAATGCAGGATTATCTTCTTGTACCGTCCTTGAAGAGGAGAATTAGCCTGTGCCCAGAACCTCTTTTAAGTTTTTCTAAGATGGGAATAGATTGCTGGCCTGATGAACATTTGAGGTATCCTTTTGTTACGTTTGCACTCCCTAGAGTGATGCATGAAAATGTACATTCCGTGTCTGAGAAATAACAATGTTTATATTTAATGCCAATTATATCCTTTAAAACTGCACAGATTTCCATCATATTCATTTAGAATGCATATGGCATGCAGGATTCAATCATAACGGAACTACAAGTTAAGACAGCCTGACAGGCACTGAACTACCTTCCATTTAATCTTAAATCTCCTACATAGTTTGCCGATCATGTTGCATTGTTTGAATGAAACATGTACTGTATTAGCATCTAAAATGTTTGTTGTGGTGCATGTATCTCTTACCTGTTGGAGACAACTCTATGTACTGGCCTATGAAGTAAGTTTTAGAAGTAAAATTGACAGTAGGCTAAATTGGTTCAGCTGGTTTTTGTTTTCCTAACTATAGTTTCATTTTTTAGATAAAGCAATGCTGGTATTTTTAAAGAGATAAATATGTTGGCTCAAATGATACAATAGAGCAGGGCATCAAACTCAAGGCCTGTGGGCTGCATCTGGCCCATGTGGCCACTCTGGAAATTGTAATGGGCCGACCCATGTCTCTTTGGCCCGGCCCATGCTATCCTGGTGCACATGTGCACAGGAGGCAGGAGGCACGCACAGGCCTGGCCCATGCCACCTGAGCAGGCAAGCATGCGCACAGGAAGCAGCTGGGATGTTGGGGGCAGGGCCTGTGCACACATGTGCCCATTGACTCCTGCGTGCACATGCGCAAT
>JANHFR010006532.1:124765-143298 GCA_032468015.1 Mimophis mahfalensis | reverse complement strand
ATGCTGGGAAAAATTGAGGGCAAAAGAAGAAGAGGACGACAGAGAATGAGGTAGCTGGATGGAGTCACTGAAGCAGTCGGCGTGAGCTTAAATGAACTCCGGGGGATGGTAGAGGACAGGAAGGCCTGGAGGAATATCGTGCATGGGGTCGCGATGGGTCGGACACGACTTCGCAACTAACAACAACAACAATGTTTTATGGCATGTGTGAATCCAACTATAGTGGATTAACAAAGAAACCTGGAAGAAGATCACTAAGAAGAAAAGCTGAACCTTGCTGGAAAATGGGCAGTATCTATATATATATATAAAAAGGATGCGTGTGTGTGTTCATGTTCTGTATACACTCTGGAATGGCTTGACCAATTTCAACCAAACTTGATACACAAATAACTTATCCTCCAAGAACAAACACTGTGGGGGGGGTGAGATACCCCTAGCACCCCTGGGGGGGTCTCTGCCCCCTAAAAATAGTGCTGAGCTGGCGACATCACAGTACTCCACAAGGGGGGCTCCCTTTGATGTGTGATGCTGCGCGAGACACCAGTGTCAGGACCATACAGCTCAGAACCATAGAGCTACAGGCCCATAGAGCTACTCACTTGCGATGCTGCGCGACAAACCAGCATCAGGCCCATAGAGCTATGGGCCGATAGAGCTACTCCAGGCAAAGCTGGGTTATCAGCTAGTACATAATAAAACAAGCACATGAATAATGTGACAAAATGACTGGGGAACTGTAGGCTGAGATATGACGTGGTTATGCTTTTATGCACATAAACCATCTCACATATATGGGGTTTTTTTTCTGATTTATTAGCTTAAATGTGTTATTTCTTAGCAAACAGAAAACGGGCCAAGAACAGCAGCAGCAGGCAGGGCAGCAAACAGGCCGGCAGTGTTGAATTTCACCTGCCAATTGAATTACCCACTGCAGTCCTCAGTGAATTAAATGTCTTGGGTGGATTGGGCCCACTCTTAATGTGATTACTTTTAAGTGGAGCTAATTAGCAGCCTGGGAGTTACCAGCCCAAACTAAGCACTTAGGGAAAACAGTCTTTAAAGCCTCCTTCAAGTAGTGGAAGATTGTATGAGTTACTCTCTATCAACAGTTATACCTTCCCAATGATACTATCATAAATCTGAATGGTTTTATGTAGGGGTATGCAGATACACAGAGAAACACTGTTCCTCTTTTAATTCAAGCTCATTTTTTCCAGCAATGCAGCTAAGGAATGGAAGCTGTTAACAGGTGAGATCAAAGGGTCTGAATAACTTCTACCGGCAGAATGACCAAAGGCTTTCGGTCTGAAATAGGATGTAGTCATTAGAGTTAGGAAATGAACAGATTTTGCTGAATGGACACAATGGGGCCTGATTGGGAATGAAACAATGGGCCTTCACCTATTGTGAGATCAGGAGGATTTGCAAGGTACACTGGAACTTGGCTGCTTCGTTTTGAAGTTAATACAAATGAATAAAACAATGGAAGAAATGACCCAAGCTGAGCAAGAGCACTGATGAGGTCAGGACGCATTGACCTTTGGGGTTAAACAGATCAAAGAGGCTCCTGATTAGTGGAGTCGCGCTTTTTTTTTTTTAATTGCCATAAAATTGGCATCACCACAGTTATTTTACGAGGTACATTTGTAGGTAGCATTTTCTGAGGACTTAGATGCCACCTTATGCATTTGAGTTTAGCAAATTTAACTTCAAGAAAAGACATGGAGTCCAATGGTTCTATGCCCAAGACCAGTGGTATACCCTGAAGCTTATTCCGAACAGATTCAAAACCATGTTTGTTCTTCTATGTTCAGGAGTCCAACAAGGTTCTACTTCCCAAGTTTGTTTCAGTGTGCTTGGATTACAGATTGGATCCAGGTGAAAGTTATAGTTGTAGACTCTACGGGAGACCAATCTTCAGTGAATTAATTTGGTTTTACTTCTCAAAGTAGCACTGCATTGTTAGATGATTAAAAAGCAACCCTAACTGAAGCAGGAGAGAAGAACCAAAGCAAAACAATCACAACATCTAAAGCCTTTCCCAGACAAATGTTGTGGGACAGAAGGCTTTTTTTGGGGGGTGAGGGGTGGGGATGGATATTTCTTGCTGGAATTTCCCCCAGTTCTTTTACATTCCGTTGAAGTCAATGAAACATAAACTATGTATGCCAGCTAAGAAGGGTATAGGTAATAGATCAGATCTGTGCACCCAAGATCTGTACTCAATTTGAGGTTGATCACTAGCTGCTGCTGGGTTTCTGCTCGCTAAGTTATCTTTAAACATACAGTTTCTTTACCAGAGATATTCTCTTGCTTCTTCAGCAGAGGTCTTCTTCTTCTGATCTTAACTCCTTCTCAGATGGCTACCTAGGCAAATCAAGATTAGCCTGCTACTTCTGTAATTATCAGGACTTAAAATCATGCCCAACTTCTCCTGAAAGGCAAACCAAGAAACTGTGTCTGGATCTAACATTCTCTCTTGGAGAGAACCCTCTCACAAATACAATAACCCAATTAGACATGGATATTAAACCTTGATAAATTGGACATTTCCTCATTTTCAAAATCATTGCTATTTTCATAGTCAGGAATATAGCAGAACAAGTTTAATTAGTTGCAAAGCAGATTTAATATTTCATATTCAGAATCCATTCTGTTCTGAACAATATATTTCCAGAATACAGAAAACACCCCTGGAATCATTGAATTAGCCCATTCCAGAGGACATCTCTATCCAATTTCATTCCTATCCAACTCTCTGGCTGGGTTCCTGTGTTACGTGAAGTTGCTAAGGCCATAAACTTTGCTGTATTAGCGAACATGGTTGGACTTACACAACACACTGAGCCAAAACCAACCAACCAAATAAAAGTTTATCATTATACATGACACCGCCCCCTCTCAAAAAACCCCAACAACCATTCATGAAGTAGAAGTGTTTATAATTAATAGTCACAGGGTTGATTTGCAAGAAGGAAAATGGCAAAGAATTGTATCATTCTCTGTAGTGGCTTCTTAGATTTTTATCAGTTTCTTTAGATCTCTTCCTTCCTTGATATAGCTTGAAGTTGAGTACCCATCAATTTCCCATCTAGACACCAGTCAAATCAACTTTGAAGTAAGTTGAGTCCGACTGTTGCACGATATACATTCAAAACATGCCCTGATTTTCTTGTATAATGTTAGACAAAAATAGGTAAGGTCACAAAGTCTTAGAATATAGAACAAGTCACAGTAATCAATTTGCATAATTTTTACAGAGATTTTGGGTTTCAGAATCATCAGTGACTACCCAATAGGGGTTTTAAGGGCATCTCATAGCATTGGATCAAAGAAAAAGTTTTGTGCCCTGAACTTGGAATCGTTAATCAATTATTGCTTCCACCATTTGTGTTCCCCACTTCCATAAGCAGTAAGAAGAAGACTTAAACCAACTTTACAGGGTTATGTTCCTTCTTTGGGGAAAGGATCCTGGAATCTTATTGTGTTTTGTGCATGTGTGTGTAATAAACTGACTATTTACAACTATACACATTGAGCATGCAGACACACAGACAAGCAGTGTTAGTCCCAACACAGCATGAGCACTTGTGTAGTTTATGACAGCCAGCTGCAAAAACAAAGCACTTCTTTCTCTGGTTGAATTCAAATGCTTCCCCTGCTCCCCTCCACTCCCAATGCAATCCTTACTTAGTGTGTCAGCAATGCACAAAGCCACTGTAGAGATCGATCTATCTAATCTATCTATCTATCTATCTATCTATCTATCTATCTATCTATCTATCTATCTATCTATCCTCCTTGTAGGGCCATTTTGTGCTTCGATAATGCCTTACTATCAATTGAAGGTCATTGATGAGTAGGATACCATTACTCCAAAAAAAGAGATTGTGCCCATGAAAGAAGAGGCTGCAATACTGCTTTTCCTGGAGGTAGTTTCTATATGTTTGGGATGAGCAAGATTGTCCACAGATCTTATTCAGATTGGGCCAATTAAGTTTCACAGCCTCTTCTCTCCCAGCAGGCAGGTGTGAACTACTCATCCAAAGGTCTGTAGTGACCGGTTCCCTGGACCATCCATTCATCAGCATTCACTGTGAATGAGGAATTTGTGCCAAAACAAAAGGAATGGTTTGAATAACAGAAAGGTGCAGCTGTAGAACCTAGTTTGCATAAACTGGGCAAGTATCTCTCAGTGGAAGTGAGTGCACAACAAAAGAAAATAACTTCCCCGAGATCACTGTCCTTATAAAAGAGTCTAAAGAGTTACATATTCTTGCTTTTGGAATGCAGATATTTTTATCATAGCAAGTTCTTCCTTTTACAAAGAGAAAGAGCTGTTTGTTAAAGCAGATATAACAAATATTAAACATCTTTAGTATCAGCCACAAAAATAAGACTTTTAAAGCATTCCAATTAGCTCCTTCTTATTTCCCTTTTTCACTGTACAGAAATGACAACATGTTTCATTGTATGTATATATCCCAAACACTGTGGGCCTCAGCAGATGGCAGCATCTGTTGGATCCTTTTTGTAGATAGAAGCTAAGCAGGTTTATGCCTGGTCAGTGTTTGGATCAGACACCACAAGAGATATAGAACTAACCAGGAAGTGGGAAAAGAAAAAAACAGATCCAGAAAAAAGCAGAGACAATCTGCTACTATGATGTTGCCAAACACACACACACACACACACACACACACACACACACACACACACAGAGTGTGTTAAGACTGATTTGAAGGAAATGTTACCTTGATCAAAGAAAACAGTTACTACAATAATAGTCCTAGTGTAGCAGAGACAATGTACAGTGATCTATATTATTAAAATGTATAGATGAAAGCTACAAAAGAATTCTCATTTATAAGAAATAAATATTGTATGGTTTAAATAAGATTTAGTCAAACATCAAAGCACCCTGCTGATTTAGGTGGTCTACTTTAAAGATTATTAAACAAGAAATCAGCCTAATATAAATTTTCTGTATTTAAGTAGATAACTTTTAATGACTGGATTCATTGAAGTCTGGGAATTAGAATATCAATTCATAATAGGTATATGCAAATATACAGTGCTAAAATTTGAAGTTGTTATAATAATACAAAACCAGCTATAGTGCTTTACATTTCTAATTATGTTGTAGTTTTAAATAAAATGTTTTTATATAATTATCTGGGTTGCTTCCATAAAGAACGTAAGTATGAACAGAACAGAAAAATACTTATTTCCTTTTTGGAAAATGATTCCATAGTAGCATTTATAGAAATGCTTTAAAATAAAATGCAATATGCTTAACAACTAATAACTTAGTGGAACAAATTGTTTCAGATGTTTTAAGATGGTTTAATAAGTTGGAAATAACTTTGTTATTTTTTAAAATAATTTATCTATCACCTAAATAGGGGGTCGGCAACGTGTGGCTCTAGAGCCACATGCAGCTCTTTGGGCCCTCTCCTGTGGCTCCCTTTGGTTGACCCCATCACTGCCTGCGCCCACCTCTCACCCTCCCCTCACAGTCACTCAGCACCTGCCCTGAGAAGAGAAGGGCAACAGTGGCAGATGGAGACTCACTCCGTATTCCAGAGCGGGAGTGGAAGCTCCCTTCTACTTGCCTCTTCTTCCAGCTGGTACTGTGCTCACTGGGGAGATACGCAGCCTTCTCTCTGCCTCAAGACACTGCTCCATGTTGTAATGGGCTCCAAGAGGAGGAGGAGGAGGGGATGCAGTCTGCCCTCCATTGTGAAGTGCTCTAAGTTTAAGTGTGCTGTGCAAGGTGCTGCAAGAGCAGCAAGCAGCCATGGAGGCAGCGAGAGCAGCAGCGTCAGTGACGCAGGGCAGGGAAAAAGATGCGCATCTCCCCATATTTTTCTCCCCGCCTCCATGGCCCGCTCGTTGCTCTTGCAGTGCACTACACTTAAACTTAGTGCAAGGTGGGCACAGCACCAAAAGAAGAAGCAAGTAGAGGGGTGCTTTCCTCCTGCTGTGGAATATGGAGCGAGTCTGTCACCCTTCCTTTCTTAGGACAGGCGAGGAGGGAGGGGGAGGGGAGGGCCAGCCAGTGATGGGATCATCTGACAGGAAGCCAAAGCAGGGGGACGAAATAACTTCATTTATCTGGGAACCTGAAATGACTCTTGATTTATATCATACTAGCTGACTAGGAGCCATGATGGTGCAGTGAGTAGAGTGCTGTATGTAGTACTTAGCTGCCAGCTGCCTGCAATTAGGCTGTTCAAATCCCACCAGGCTCAAGGTTGGCTCAGCCTTCCATCCTTCTGAGGTGGGTAAAATGAGGACACAGATTGTTGGGGGCAATGTGCTGACTTTGTAAACCACTTAGAGAGGGTTGAAAGCCCCGATAAGCAGTATATAAATCAAATGCTATTACTATATTGAAACATTTCAGTATTACACACACACACACTCAAAATGTACATTTGGACTTTTTTCAGTTACAAATAGGCCTCACTGAGTGACCACCATTAGAATCAGCAACGCTGTCATTTAGTGAAACAATTGCTAACTAAAACTACAATTGTGCTTATGACCTTACTTCAGCTTTCCTCTGCTTTACAGATCTGCGAAGGTCATAAAAGTGAGGATTGGTAGTAAAGTTACTTTTTTACTAGTGAAGAGTTGCTATAATGAGCCTCTCACTAAACAAGAATTATTTTCATTTTAGGTTACCTATTGTTACTTTCTAATGAAAAAAAGGATCAATTCATGTCCAGAAGAAACTAGAGAAGCCCTTTTGGCTTTGAACAAAAGACAGATTCAACTCTCCATTCTTTCTTCCAATTACGTACATCATAACCTCTGTTCCCATAACTTTGAAGGCAAGCTGTCATTGGAAAATTGAATATAGGTAAGGTAGGTAAACATGTCTTGAATGAATGAATGAATGTAATTGTGTGTACATGCGCAACATTGTCCAAGAACAAATCTTAGTGGAATTGATCTTATGTAATCCTTGATATTACAAACTGGATATTAAAATCACCCCAAACCTTTCGTGGGAACTACAAAAAATGTGAATGCCTTTGTGAGCGTTTAACATCTGTGGCTTCTGAAAGTGGTGAAATTAAAATTAATTAGACATAACCAAGGCTGCTTTCAGCAGTCTTTCATGCAGAACAAATGTGAGGAAATTTGAAATGAAGAATGTAATTGGCTCTAATAGGCAGCCATTCAGTTATCTGGCCCAGATCCCAATCCGATAACATGATTATCAACCCACAAAGGCCTCCGATCTCAATCAAATATTGACACAAAGTTTTAAATTTCTGTAACACGCCATAATGAACCAAGTAATTTTACTTTAATGCTTCTTGTTTCTCCATCCCATGCACCTGAGCCAGGAGCAGTAAAAACCAGAGAAAGGGCACAGCTGTGTCATATCAAAAGACTAGGCCCAGGACTTTCTCCTACATATTAAAGTAATAACTAACTTCTTCCGAGAAGTGCTGTGTTGTGTTCCCCGTAGCTACCTACAATTGTGAAAGTTGGACCTTAAAAAAGCAAGACAGGAAGAAAATAGAATTGTTTGAGCTGTGGTGCTGAAGAATATGCTCCTGCTGTGTATTGCTTGGACAGCCAAGGTGACTAACAAGCAAACACTGCAGCACCAGATATGTCACGGGAAGGAAAAATCATGAAACTGCATCTCACCTATTTTGGCCATGCCGTGCAGGGGAATTCACTGCAGAAAGCAACTGTGTTTGGAAGAGGGAACAGTAAAAGGAATCCAGGCCACCAAAGAACATAACTGCCAGATACTATCAAAGCTGGCACCAGCCAGAGCCTAGAAAAACTCAGAGAAGTAGTGCAAGATCAGAAGATGTGGAGAAAATTTGCCCATAGAATCTCCAAGAGCTGGACATGATTGAATGGAAAATATCATTATCTGCCCACAGAACTGCCTTGCTTGTGTTTTAGCTACTGACAGATAAGACTAGAAACATTATTAGGTCATCCCAGATGTTTTGTTGAAATAACATTCTTAGGACATTTCCTTTGTTAGTGTTTGTTTTGTTTTGTTTTGTTTTGTTTTGTTTTTTGTTGTTGTTTTGTTTGTTTTGTTTTGCAATCTGGGCAATCTTTTTCTATTTTAATAAACTAAAAAGCATACCAAGCTTCATAGATACTACTGATAATATTATATGACTGATGTCCTGTCTGAGTATTCAGATTCGCTTGCTGTCCCAGAAACCATTTCTATGCAGCTCCCAAATCCCTCACTAACTGCAGTGCAATCAAATTAGCATCAGGTCCCAGTACTTTGAGGTGTCAACAGTATGAGACCAGATGTCCTCCCTTTGCCAGGAATCTGGTATCCCTAGTGAAGAGCTATCTTTCATGGAGACAGGTGGTTAATCAGAGTCAGCCAAAAGCTTCCGAATTGTGTTAGCATAGAAATGGAAAAAGATAATTCCTTGTGTTTTATCCGTTGCTTGGAATTTAGGCTTGTTGCTTTGTGTTGCTTTTGGAATAGAACCTGAGCTATAGAATTTGCTCTCAGGTATGAGAGCACCTCATCACAACCTTGCTGTGTTAACTACCATGCTTTCCAGGATAATGTAAAATAAAAAAAAATGGGGTAATATTTGAATTTGCATAATTTGCAACCAATAAACTAACAAATCTGAATCACTTAGGAACCTAAGTGGGTAAAAAACTGTTGGTATAACTTTATGTTTTTGTATTTGCTTTCTTTAACACCCACACAGTATAGCAAGACTTTTTAATTTGAGAACTACAAGACGCTATATCTGAAGGACTGTCTTCTTCAAGGCATTTTAGCTAGGTATCTGTTTTGTTTAAAGCGACTTTTAAATAAATCTTTCTTCTGTCTGAAGAGCCTTCCATGTGAAAATCTGTCCATTCCAAATCTTATTTAAATATTGTTCTTAACACAGAAAAACAACAACAACACTAAAGGGAAAAAAAGAATAGGACTGCTACAGCTGAAGTGCAAAACTCCAGATGACCACTAGAGGGCAAGAAAGAGATGGAGAACAGGAGCTGCCATCCCAGTTAGCTCAGACTGGGTATCCTTAGAAGAGAAGGCTGAAACAGTCCCTCTGCTGAATACCTGAACAGCCAAGAAGTCCTTGCTTAACAACTATCTTATTTGATCATTCGAAGTTACAACAGTGCTGCTTTCCCTCATGAGGGAAAGCTCTGGATAGCCAGCTTCCAAACAAACCGAGTCAATGGAGAAACTGGCGGTAAATTGCAAATCGCAGTCATACAATGTGTTGCTGAACGACCCTCAATGACTCATTTAACAAGTGCCCTGGAAGTGGTTGTAAGTCCAGCATGACATCATGTTTCATTTACCAACCATATTGATTAGTGATGGTGGTTTCCATTCTGGTCTGTTAGCAAGGACTATTTGCAAGCAGAGTGATAAACTATGCAGAGCTTCCGTCACGAGGGAAAGCCGCAAGGTATGAAAACTTTGATCTTTTCAGGGTGTGTGTGTGTGTGTGTGAAATATTTGGCAATAATGCCTCCTGCTCACTTTCCTTTCCCCACTGAATGGCATTACAAGTGCAAAGGACGTTTTGGCAGATTAAAGTCACCTGGAGAAGTTTGAGCTTTCAAGTTTTCAGAATCTCTATTAGGATGAGTTTGTGCTGGAAAAATAGAAACACAGACCACGACGTGTCTCAAAGCTGATAAAGCTGATAGAAGCATCATCACACACAGTCTAACCAAGGGTATTTCACCCCCAGTAACTGTTAAGCAAGTGTCACTCCTGTCAGTGCAGCAGTCTCAGTTAAATGCCTGGAGGACAGAAGGGGGTACGGACTATTTCAAGATGTCCTCTAAGGGACGTTTCTCCAGCATTTTCATCAAAACCATTTCCGTTACGTAGAAATGTTACCTGCTGTCAGATACCTATTAGTCATCTTGCAACTGAATTATAAACAATGTTGAGCAGCTGCCTGGGAAAGATATCCAAAATGGGGGCAAGCCAAGCTTTTAATACAAAGTTATGGAAAGCTTTATGGCTTCCCTTTAAAAGTGATTTGTTTAAATCTATTAATAACCCGCCTCTATTATTTTAAACCTGAATAGAGAAGACTGATCACAACTTTGCTTGTATAGCTAAATTGTTCTCCTATTTCTTCCAGTCATGGAGTCCATTCAAAATATATCCCTGTGGATTTTTTTCACAGCAAGATAACTAGCAAGCACCTTTCCTCCATCTTCATCATCATCTTCCGTGTAGCATCTTCACAACAATTAAGGTATCGTGGTTCAACAATTGTTGCCATAAAGTATTTCTTAACCCATTCACCTTTTTTAATAGTAGACCTCAAATGAATGGCCACAATGGGGACCAGAATTTTTAAATAAGGTGGTTGCTTAGTGAGCTTCATCCAATTTTATAACATTTTTTTGTTAAGCAAAAGTGAATCATGTGATTGTTAAGTATGTAAATCAGGCTTTGCCCATTAACTTTGCTTGTCAGAAGCCAATTGGAAAGGTTACCAATGGTGATCATGTGACCCTGGAATGCAGCAACCATCGTAAATAAATGTCAGTTGCCAAGTGCCCAAATTCTGATTATATGACCGAGGGGATGTTGAGACAGTCATAACAGTGAGGACTGGTTGTAAGTCACTTTTATCAGTGCCATTGTAACTAGAAAGAGTTGATAAATGTGATCCCCTTTCACAACCTTCTGACAAGCAAAGTCAATGGGGAAGCCAGATTCACTTAACAACTGGGTTACTTACTTACCAACTGCAATGATTCACTCAACAACCTCTGGCAAGAAAGATCGTAAAGTGGAACAAAACTGAACAAATGTCTCACTTAACAACAGAAATTTTGGACTCAATTGTGATCATAAGTCGAGGCTGTAATGTTTCGACAATAGAAACTGAAATTCTCAGAAGTATATGTGCATATCTGCATTTTAAAAACTGTTAGCTGTTCACCAAAGGATCCCAAATACACATAATAGCTGTGAGATGATAGATCATTGGATGACTTTGGATCTGATTGCAAAACACCAAGTTGTGAGGCAAAATTAAGGCATTGTTCTTGCTAGGGAGAGAAATAAGCAGCTACCTGTACATTTGTAAATTCATGATATGGCATATTTCCACCAGGGAATAGTTGCAGAAATGAACACTACAAAAGCCATAGCTACATTGCCCGATTAGCAGTCATGTAAATGTTTGAATCAGCTATTCTGATTACCCTTGCAAAACAAATGTTTATTTGATTTACTGAACCTTTCAGATGTATTTTGCCCCATGCACAAAAGGAGCTGTAAAGCAGTAGTCAACAGAGCGAGACTGGAATATAGGTATGTTCTATTTATGGTTGTGTACTTTTCTGTATGTATTGCCTTTTTATTTGTAGGCTGTCCAGACTTATTAAGATGTCGAGCAGCCCTGAAAGTTGGTAAATTAAAAAATGAATTATCAGATGCAAAGGATCAGGACCATATATTAAGTTACATCACAGACAATTTATTCAAGCTTATACAGTACACAAGAATCTAGTCAACTAAAGTTCAGTAATAAATTGGCGCCAGATAAAGGTCAACAGAATTCAACAGGGCTTGGACTTGGATTGTTTGTGGCAATGTAACAGTTACTGAGGACTCCACACACCACACACACACATGCACCAACTCTTTCTGTCTTCTCACATATATAAATAAATTTACTTTTTTAAAAAGTCTATCTTTTTCAGTCTAGCTTTTAGCCCTAGGATCACAGGTGGGATTCAGCCAGTTCTCACCAAGTCGCTAGAACTGTTAGTTAATTGCTTATGTAATTTGGAGGATCAGCTAAAAATAGAGTGCAAGAGAGGTTTTTCCCCTCTCCCTCTGTTAATAGCTTTGGGCAGACAGCCAAGAACCACTTAACAGTTGCTGCTGGAATGCAGCTGACACAAGCTGAATCAAGTCAATAAACAACAGAAACTGACAGAGAATTAGGTCAGGGAAACTGATCAATCACACATCTAGGGATGGGATTAACCTCTTCCCTTCAGGAAGAACAAGATTAACAAACATTTTCTGAAGACTTGGTTGTTCCAACAAGCCGGTCTGGCCTGATTAAAGTTAATTTAAATTAATTGTATATTTTAAATTTTAACTGTTGTTGTTCGTTTTAGAAATTTATTGGATTTTTGTTTAATAACTTTTAACTTTCGTATTTTATGTTTTATAATTGTGAGCTGCCCTCAGTTCTTCGGGAGATGGGCGGCATACAAATCCAATAAAATCAATCAATCAGTCATTGTAAGTATAGCTTCTGTGATCAGCTGATACTCCTTGGAGTTCCCCAAGACCATTTATATCTGCTGCAGTGTTGGCTACTTCTTGTTTCTTCCTGGGGGAAATGATACAGGAGAGGACAATGATGCAGCTTGATCATACAGGCTGTAAATTTAATGCATGTGTGATCCAGGCAGCTTATATTGCTTCTGCTGTGAAGCACCCAATTTAGAACATAGAATAATAGAGTTGGAAGGGTTAATGGCTTTTGGCAGCACACCCAGGCTTTCAATTAGCATGAGCAGCTCTCTTAGTTTCCCTCTCAGCAGCTGCATTTGCTTTGGGGTTGACTTTGTTTTAAAAGGGGACTGGATGTTTTAAGTTTTCTGCATTGTTTTAGTGGTTCCTGGCACTGTCCTTGGGGGTGTACTTCCCTCACTCTTTTTGAAAGCCTCTAGTGATGGAGCACCCACAACTTCTGAAGACAATTGGAGCACCCACAACTTCTATTCCATTGGTTGATTGGTCTCACCCTTAGGAAATTTCTCTAGTCCTAGGTTGCTTCTCTCTTTGATTAGTTTCCATCCATTGTTTCTTGTTGTGCTTTGGAAAATAGGTTGGCTCCCTCATTTTTTAGGAGCCCCTCAAATTTCCTGACAGAACAATTAATAAGTGGAACAACTTGCCTCTAGAAGTTGTAAAGGCTCCAACACTGGAAGTTTTTAAGAAGAGACTGGATAGCCATTTGTCTGAAGTGGTGTGGGGTTTCCTGCCTAAGCAGGGGGTTGGACTAGAAGACCTCCAAGGTCCCTTCCAACTCTGTTATTCTATTATGTTCTAAAAATTGGAACACTGCTACTTTATTGTGCTTTTTTATTGTGAGTTGGACAAAGTAGACATTTCCTAAGGGTGAGACCAATCAAGTTGGCCATGACCACCCAGCCACATGCACACCCAGCCACATGAACACCCAGTCATTAGGGCAGAGAACCGGTTGTTAAATTGTTTGAATCCCACCACTGCCTAGGATTCACTGGTAATTGCCGGCCCAAATATTAACCAGATCCAAACCTGCTTAGCACTTGAACCCAGACAACATCAGCTAAGTTTTATAAATTAAATTAGAAAATTAATTACCCTGGACATTAATTACTGTTAAATAAGTGACTCTAGGTTTCCATGGATGGATGAACAGATGGATGCACGGAGGGTTAGAAAGAGATGATAGAGATAGATAGATAGATAGATAGATAGATAGATAGATAGATAGATAGATAAGAGAGGGAGGGAGAGAGAAATACTTGTTTTGTTTTAAATTGTGTTAATATTTTATACTGCCCAAAGTCATGATAAACACTATTGGCCTTATAAAGTTAATAATTTGAAATGGGCTGAGATGTTTGTAGCAGAATTTCCAAGATAGTGTAACAATGAAGTAAGATAAGATAATGTTACTATTTTAAAATTATTTTGACATTTTCAGATCTTCTTTAAAAACTTTTAATTACAGAAACTACTTCACAATGCACAGTTCGGGTAGAAATCCATGCTATTTTTGGGAAGTTCTGTGTCCTCTCTAGGGCCATTTCTTGTGCTTCCTTCAAAGTTTCTAATAGGTTTCTGGAACAGATGATGTGAGAATGACAGCAGAAGTGACAGTTCTATTAGCTGTAGAAACAGGACAGGTCAATAAAAGGATCCCACATCTATGGATAATGAGTTCAGCTTCGGAATAATGTCCTGGTTCTTGTAGGAACAGCTCTGACATGACAGAATACTTGCGGCGAAGGATAAAGGAACATATTCTGGAGAGTATTCATTAAAATTATGAATTTCAGGCTGCCATTCTACTAACCTTGAGTAAGAATGTGATGTAACGTGATGTTTGGCTACTATCTTAGGTATTTAAAATAATCTGTGCCACCAGTCCTTGAGTCTGCCAACCAATTTTATCACATCAGTATGATTTTCATATTCCTTTTTCGAGGGGACAAATTTAGTAAATTTATATGCATACAAGTGAACTAAGCACTAAATACATGTCAACACAACCACTTGCACAAAAATACACAGAAAAAAATAGATGTGTAGATCAAAATATTTAACTTTACCATTCTGATTTAAGGTACCCGTAACTCACTTGCAACTCTGGTTGCAGTGGTGGGATTCAAATATTTTTACTACCGGTTCTGTGGGTGTGGCTTAGTAGGTGTGGCTATGCTGTTGGCCAATCAGAGGTGGTATTTGACAGTGTCGGCCAATCAGAGGTGGTATTTGCCAGTTCTCAAAATTATCGCTACCCGTTCTCCAGAACCTGTCAGAACTGGCTGAATACCACCTCTGTCTGGTTGTACCATGTCTAAACTTGAAATGTTCCAGGAAGCATATAAGCATTTGAGATATTTTGAAGGAAGGTCTCACATATGTGGAGAGACAGTAGCTGTTCCTGCTGATAAGAGAACAACCCATCACAGAATCAGCTACCACTGATGATTGATACCTGCTTGTACCACTACCACTGAAAATTGGGAATTTCTATTCTTTCCTTTGCATGAAGTACAGGTAGTCCTTGCTTACTGACTGCCTTGTTCAATGACTATTCAAAGTTATGATGTGCTGAAAAAATAACTTTCAGACCAATGCTTGCATTTACAACCTTGGCACCATCCCCCAGATCAATATTACAGTCTGTGCACATTGTTCTGGGCCTGACCTGGTTTTTTTCCCCCTCCCTTGTACAGCAGAGAGATGGAGAGGAAGAATTACCAGTGTAAGCAAGTGCACAGTTGTGATCACAATTCAAAGGAATACAGTGGAACCTTGGGTTGTGAACACAATCTGTTCTGGGATTGTATTCGCAACCTGAATTGGTCGTGCCCCAAAGGGACACTTCTGGGCATGCGCAGACGTCGAAATGGTGCAGAAAGGAAGATTTTTGTGCCATTTTTGGTTCAGAAGCCAAGTTTTGGACCGTAAACTGATCCAAAACTCAGCTGGATTTTCAGGTCGGAACCCAAACTGGTTGCAAACCAAAGTGTTTGCAACCCAAGGTTCCACTGTATGCTGGTGTTGGCAGACATGAGTGCACAGCCTACTGCACTCCTAGTGTAGTCCTCATTTTGTGCCTGCTTGTTCTCTTGTAATCCCTTCCTCTCTAGTTTCTGGTCTGTGATAGTAGGAGGGGAAAAAATCCCAAGCAATTTCTGTAAGCAATTTTTCCGGTGCCTGATCTTTTCTCCCCTATTCCAGAGAGATTGGCGAGCAAGGGATTACAAAAGAGAAAATAACACCAGGCTGTTTGTGCAGTACACTTGCAGTGTTCTTCTGCTTGCACCAGAACACTGCTTTCATTGCATTTCCTGTTATGTGCCTGCTTACTCTCTTTTAATCCCTTCCTCTCAAATGTGTAAATGCAAACATTAATTCCATTCTTGCTAATTATCTCAGCACCTGGGTGAGCATTCCAATGGGCCAGGGAGTGGAGACAGATCAAAACCTAAATGTGAAACTGATCCGTTTATCAGTTTTGAGCCAGAAAGTGCAGTCACCCCGTCCTTCCCACTTAGTGACCATTTTGCTTAGTTCCAAATATGTCTGCTAAATGAGGAATATCATTTAGTCCATGGTGGTGCAGTGGTTAGAATGCAGTATTGCAGCTGACTGCCAATTGCCAATTGCCAATTGCCAGCAGTTGGGCAGTTCGATTCTCACTGGCTGAAGGTTGACTGAGCTTTCCATCCTTCCCAGGCCGGTAAAATGAGGACCCAGATTCTTGGCAGCAATATGCTGACTGCAAACTGCTTAGATAGGGCTGTAAAGCACAGTAAAGTGCTATATAAGTCTAAGTGCTGTTGCTACCTGTAATAATAATTGGAATCAAATCTAGAGATATGGAAGGAACGTAGACTGGGAATGCGGGAAGGAGGAAATTATTAGCGGGTAGGAGCCTTCAGTCTTTCTATGGGTCCTCATTTCTTATCTCTGTCTTGTCTCCTATATCCCATAGTTTTTCCTTACCATCCAGTAAGGGAAGATTCCCACAGTCAGCGCTTCCTCCAGATGGACATAATTCTTCCCTGGCTAGACTGGCTTTGCAAGGCAAAAAAGGAAGAGACATGAAGGTATTCAGCCACTTGTACTGGAGAAGAGAATCAAAGACACACCTTGAAGCAATCTGGGAGGGCAATGGCCAGATGCTATCTGGTGCCAGAGCTACCAGAGTAAGGTGAGAAATCGTAGGAGCTGGGAAGCCCATTGGAGCAAGAGTTCCTACTTCCTACCAATGGGAAATACATGCACCACAGCTCCAAAGGGTTTTAGCTCCACAGAGGAAGAGAAAATGTAGACCTGCCTTCGAATTCACTACAGCTTTTATTTTTCTTTTTGGTGTGGCACATTTTTGCATGGAGTGACTAGCAAACAATGAAATGTGATAAGAAGCTCTGGTGTGTGTTTAATCCGTGAGCATTGTATGAAATCTTTTAGAGAATTTCTGTTTCTCTGCTTCACCTAATGAATTTCAGTCCCTCTGCCACTCTTCAGATGAGGAAGAAGAATTAATATATCAGAGGAACTGAAGTCTCTACTGTCTGAGAACATATATTTTTTTCTGATAGCAGATTTATGCCTGTAGGCAACCTTGTTTTATCAAATTTACAAATATTACTGGAATCCATCAAGAAGGAAATGCAACAAAATATCTGTTTTGGAGTTTTGTCATAAATAGCATAAATTGCAACCTACAGTATATGAGAAATTCTAATTGAGAGGAAAGTGTTAGGCACAATAGAAGTAAGAGCTGAGTCATGAATTTCCAGCTTATTCAAATCCATGAAAACAATAAAATATATTGAATCCTCGGCATCGAAAACAACACTTATAATATTAAACCACTAGAGGCAAGACCATAAAGACTAGCCCTTGAAGGTCAGAATAACTTATATACCAACTCTGTAGCACTGCACGCTAAAATTTACTGAATTACAACTGCTAGGTGGCCTTTTTATGCAGATTCAATATATATGTCAAATGCAGGAAACCGACAGCTATCCTTCTTGAAACTGCCATAATATTAATTGCACACAGAGAAAAAAAAGATACAGTAATTAAATGAGTGTTTCTGGGCTTCGGGATCCTTTATATTAAATATATAAACAAAAAAGGCTCTGACAAACCAGATTTACAGAAATAAGGGGGAGAGCCGCCTTTGTGGGAGCACCTACTTTATGGAATAATCTGCCCCTGGAGCTTGGGATAATTCCTGACCTTTGATCCTTCCGCCATGCCTTGAAGACATGGCTCTTTCAATGAGCCAGTCTAGATTAATTATGTATTAATTTTATATTGGTTTTAACATATATTTCCAAATTTTAAATTTTAATTGTTAACTCCCACTTTTAACCATTTATTGGATTTACTCTATTTAATATTTTTTAAAATTTTGTATTGTGTGTTTTTTATGGTTGTGAGCCACCCTGAGTCCTTAGGGAGAAGAGCGGGATATAAATCCAATAAACTAAACTAAACTAAACTAAACAAGTCACCATTTTTACAGGTGTACAAACTTTTATTTATTTTGAATTACGACCACAATTGAGCCCAAATGTATGTTGCTAAGTGGAACATTTGTTAAGTGAGTTTTGACCCCATTTTATTCTTGCCACAATTGCTAAGTGAATCATTGCCTTTGTTAAGTTAGTAACACAGTTGTTAAGTGAATTGGGATTCCCCATTGACTTTGCTTGTCAGAAGATTGCAGACGCTGGTCACATGACCCCAGGACACTGCAACCATCATAAATATGAATCAGTTGCCAAGCACTTGAATTTTGATCATGTGACCATGAGGATACTGCAACAGTTTTAAATATGAAAAATGGTTATAAGTCACCCTTTTCTGTACCATTGTAAACACTGAACAGTCTCTAAATGAACTGTTGTAATTCAAGGGCTACCTATATAAACAATAACTATATTTGGAAATTGCAGTTTAATACAGTCATCCCTCGACCTACGAACACCCCGACTTGCGAAGATTTTGACCTACGAACGGGGAAACTGCTGGCGCTTTTAGCCACGGCTTCCCCGACTTCCGAATGACAGCTGCGGTTTCCTCGACTTATGACCCGGTCCGGAACGGCTGAAAAAGATCTTTTTTAAAAAAAAATTTTTGTGGAAACCTAATTTTGAGGTGCACTTTGCATACCTTTAAAGTGCACCTCATAAAGAGGTTTCCACAAAAAAATGGGAGTCTGGGTCTTTTTCCCAGGCTCCAGAACGAA